>MPUH01000814.1:0-33533 GCA_001970955.1 Stentor coeruleus | reverse complement strand
ATATAATAATGAACCTTGTATTAAATACTATAATTTAAAAATATAATGCATTATTGCATTAATCATTACCTTTTAAAAATTATCAAGTTGATTTTAGCCTTTTGCATAATACATAGAATTATGGCAACTTAATTATAATATCTTATATTTATTAGCTTTATTTCAAAGTAAAATTTTTATTAATATAGTTACTCTCTTAATATCTTTAATTTTCAGTTAGTTAATTTTTTTCCATCATTTTCGTATATTTAATTGATTCATATAATATTTTTTCAATAAAAAATCAAAAGTTAAACTTCATACTAAATTAACTTCATCATAATTTATCAAATTGATTATATTATTAAACAAAATTTTCTAAAAGTCTGATTTTAATAAGCTTCTTGCTTTATAATCCTATCTCATTTCTAAATTACCTCCAAATCATCTCTAATAACTTAAAAATTTCCAAAATTTCTGAAAAGGCTTAAATAATCAAACAAAAATAATTTTAATTCCTAACCATTAATAATGAATATTTTGAATGTCTTAGCTATGGGGAAGCCTCAGGATTATCATATTTCGCAAGCAAATAAGCAAATAATCATGGGAGCACGTCTTGGGAAATTGCGATCATCAACTAGACCTGAAAAAAGAACTTCAATAGCAAAAGGTAGTATTATTTATTCAAAAATTGGTGTTGAGATAATCTCAGATGCTTTAATCGATGAGATAGCAAAAGCTGATGAAGAAACAAAAGAAGAAAATCCGATATTAACGAAAGATAAAAAATATATCATTCCAATGGATAATCCTATAAAATACGGTTTTGACATTGCAATGGGATTTTTTATAATCTACTCGGTAATGACTTCATTATTTTACCTAGCTTTTCAAACAGATCAGCTTTTAGCTAAGGGCTTCGATATGTTTATATGGGTAATGTTTATGGCTGACTTCATTCTTATGTTTTTTACTGAAATCAAAGATCAAAGAGGTCGAAATATTAAAAATTTCAAGCTTATTGGCATAAAATACCTCAGAAAGTGGATGATTTTTGATATACTTTCCTTAATACCTTGCTCTATATTTGGCAACCCTAATACAGAATACTTTTTAAGACTTTTTAGGGTTTTTAAAATGGGAAGGCTATTTAGGTTTATAGATATCTATAAGATAGCCAATAAGATAATAAACTACTTTTATGAGCAGGAAACTTTAGAAAAAGTAAAAAAAAAAATGATGATTATATATGGGTGGCAGATGATGCTTCAAGTGCTTAAAATGCTTTTTGCTACTTATTTTCTTGCATGCCTTTGGTATTACTATATTGATTTGGTTATTAGGAGAACAAATGAGCCTAATGACTTTAAACTGAATTTCAATTTGGAATTAGATAAGCCTTACAAAAGATTTATTAAAACTTGGTATTACATTTTCACAACTCTTGTTACAGTCGGTTATGGAGATTTTTATGCAACAAATACATATGAAATGGGTTTAGCGATTTTAATACTTCTTGCAGGACCTACATGGTTTGCTTTTACTATGGGAAATGCTATCCAAATTATAAATGAGCTTGCAAGTTTAACTAGTGAGTCTATCACAAAAAATGACTTCAACATCTGGATATCGAACATAACAAAAGATAAAGGAACTATACCAAAAAAAATAAAATTACCGATGATTGATCATTTTTCTTATTATTGGCGACGTGACCGATTAGGTAAAATAGCGAATTTTTCTAGAGAAGATAACTTTTCATTAGACTGCACCGACCCGTTCTTTTCAGAAATTCCACAAAAATTTAAAAAAGAAATATTCCAGTACTTATTCAGTGATATTTACCATAATTTCAAATTCTTTTTCAAGCATTTTTACAAGGCAAGATTTGAAATTACAAGACTCTTTCAACCAAGACACTTCTATGAAAATAAAGTTATATTAGATGGTGATGAAAAAGTAAAAGAGATCATTTTTATAGCAAAAGGTATTATAAGCGCTAATTTTACAAATAATTCAGATGTAAGCCCTTTTTGGTCCCATAAAGATACTTTTATTCTTGGAGATTATTTTTACTTTAAAAACTCAAAACCTTTCGCATCTTTTATAGCAGTAAATCATGTTCATGGATTTGCAATATCGACTTATGGACTTTCTGAGCTTATTAAAATGTATAAAATTAATGTTTTGCAGTATATGAATTACATTGAACCATTTTATCAAAATCTAGCTTTATTGTCTAGAGGAATGTCACAAGAAACAGAAGAAGATCAGAAGAAAACTTTTGATAGTAAAGGTTTATTGAGTAATTCTACAAAAAAATTGTTTTCTGGACTTTTAAGAAACTCACTGTTATCGAGTTATATTCCTTCAGATGACAATGATAAAAACCATAGAGAATTTAGTGATACTATTGATAGAATGTCTCTTTGCATTGATAAGATTAATTGCAATAGGAAGGCGTTGCTGTGGGAACTTAAGGAGAAAATGGCTTGGAATATTAAATGCAGACAAGAAAGCACACGAAATTAAGGTAACTATAAATGGTTGATAGGTAATATCATTAAGTTAGAGTTTATTTATATTGAAAATATAAGGAAAATCGATTTTGGAAATATTTTTTATATAATTAAGAACACTAAAATTCATAGAATTTAGTAGTAAACAGCAATTAAGATATAAATACTTTGTAGTCATATATATGAATTATAATAGAATTTAATATTAAAAAATCTATAATAGTATACATCATTATATCATCTAATTTTTTTAACATAGCTTACCCATAGCATATATTTAAAAAACACAATTTTTCATAGTTATTTCACAAATAAAATACAATTTTTATCCGAAAACCCAAAAAATATTGCCATAAAAATCAATTCTTATCTTTGCATCATACTAACATATTATTTCCTATACCCTCCTATAATATCCATACCCATACTATAATAAAAAATGCTCAGGAGGTTCTTCACAACCAAAAATCCCAAAGTTTTCTTCAAAATTTCAGCAAATGGTACCAGCATTGGTGAAATTGTCTTTGAACTCAGAGCTGATGTCGTTCCTAAAACAGCTGAAAACTTCCGCCAGCTCTGTATAGGAACTAGTGGCAAGGCTCCATCAGGTCAAGCTCTTTGGTATAAAGGATCATCATTCCACAGAGTAATTCCTCAGTTTATGTGTCAAGGTGGAGATTTTACCCGTGGCAATGGTACTGGAGGGTGGAGCATATATGGTGGGAAATTTCCAGATGAGAACTTCAAGTTAAAGCATGATGTTCCAGGTCTTTTAAGCATGGCAAACGCTGGACCAAACACAAACGGTTCACAATTCTTTATAACTACTGTAAAATGCCCTTGGCTCGATGGCAAACATACAGTATTCGGTAAGGTTATTGAAGGTATCGATGTGGTCAAGAAAATAGAGAGTTTTGGTACTAACACAGGCACACCTAATGCTAAAATTGTCATTGAAGACTGTGGGGAAAAAGTTGAACCAGTAGCTAATTAACTAGTTTTATTTTAAAAAAAATGCATATTTTAGATATCATAAGCTGGGAATAATGATAATAATGGTTGTTGACAATCATAATAATATAAAATTGTACCTGGAAGACCTAACATTAGGCTATATGGGTAATCAGGAAGTCCTTGTACTAAACGTGTTGGGTCATTAAATGATGAGATTATATTGTCAACTTCTGAATCCAAACACATTTTTTCTGCAAATTTTAGTGCTCGATTAAGCCAAATAGGATTATTTGTAGCTTTATAGAGAGAAAGGAGTGAATAACCATTTCCTGATATTCCGTGGCAAATGCCACGGCCCTTTTTTAAAATCCCTCTATACCAGATATCGTTTCCTGCAGCTAAAGCAGAGTTTAGGTATGATTGATTGTTGAAAATCTTAGCAGCTAAACATAGCATGGGTACTGCTCCAGGCTTTTTATATATAATTCAGGCCCTCCATGGCAAAAATGCACGATTTCATCTTTGGTATTATCTTTTCTGCTTGGGAAATTCCCTGACTCGAATTGCATACTTATGATGTATTCGATTGTAGAAGTGAAAATTGTGTCATAGTTTGGTAAATAGTCTCTTAATTGAAGTAAAATATGAAGAATGCCGATTGTCCCATGAGCAGCACCAATGTATCTTTTACCTCCATCAGCTGGCCATCTGAATTTTAGATGATTTCTTGAGTTCTTTTTAGATAAAATCCTCCTACTAATAACTTGAATCCTTTCTATAAGCTGATCTTTTAAAGGCACTTCTGGCCAGTATTTTAAAAGAAACCCCAGAACGTATAGTGTCCCTGCTGCACCGTAAAGAACTTCATATTCTTTAGGCATTTCAATTATTCTTTCAAGAATCATTTCAATAAATTTAGACTCTTTGTACCTTACGGCTAATATTGCTAAAAGTCCAGCTTTACCTTTAAGAAAAGAACTTGAGCTTCCTTTCATAGTATCAAGTTCATCCATAACAGTTTTGGCACTAAGGTCAAGTTCTTGTTCAAAATCTCCAGTTATTGTATTAAGCCTCCAATAAAAATATAAATTTCCCCCATATCCAGTATATATAGAAAAATTTCTAGCTGGTTCTCCAGTCGATTGTATAGCAAAATTCTGTGATGGGGGGAAATTTTTCTTCATTTGCCTCAAGAGTTTTTGGGACTCTTCAATAAGATACCCTGGATATCTAAGACTAACATTTTCAGAGCTATTGTGAGGTATATAGTCAAGGTCCATAAATATGTTAAAACTAATAATCTATTATTTTCAGTCATTTAATTTCTTATTATAAACTTTATAATAAATTTTTGATAAGATTTGATTTTTCTATACTCAAATATACAAAAAAATTGTGTATTTATAATTTTTTCTTATATGTTTTCTCATTAAATAGGACAAAAGAATTTATCTTCTCTCAGGATCCATTTTCTTATTAAAAAATGGAAAATCCTCCACTTCCGTACTTTCTCTCATCTTAAACCTATTTACCAAACCAGCATCTTAATATAATATTTCGATTTCCCTAGTCCTTTCTAATAAAAAAATAAACCCCAGCTTTTTTTTTTCCAGCCATAACTCTCTTCACCCTTCCTCATTACTTCCNCCAGCAAGAAAAAAACCACTCAGCTAAAAGAAATGCTCACTAACAAAAGCTTAGAATTCATCATGGAAGCTCACAACGGCTTAAGCGCAGTGATTGTTGAAGAAGCAGGTTTTAAAGGTATATGGGGTAGTGGGTTATCTATATCAGCTCAACTAGGTGTTAGAGACTCAAATGAAGCCTCTTGGACTCAAGTTCTCGAAGTATTAGAATTCATGTCAGACAGAACCAAAATTCCTATCCTTTTAGATGGTGATACTGGTTATGGGAATTTCAATAACGCTAGAAGACTTGTAGCAAAACTTGAACAAAGAGGTATCGCAGGAGTATGTTTAGAAGACAAACTTTTCCCTAAGACTAATTCTTTACTTGAAGGAGCTAAACAAACTCTTGCTGACATCCCTGAGTTCGCTAAAAAAATCACAGCTTGTAAAGATACGGCCAAAGACCCTGATTTTTGTGTTGTAGCTAGAGTTGAAGCTTTTATTGCAGGATGGGGTTTGGATGAAGCTTTGAAAAGAGCTGAAGCTTATAAAGATGCTGGAGCTGATGCTATTTTGATGCATAGTAAAAAAAGTGACTCATCTGAGATTGAAGCATTTATGAAAGCTTGGAATAATAAATTGCCTGTAGTTATTGTCCCTACTAAATACTATAAAACCCCTACAGATGAATTTAGGAAATGGGGTGTTTCAATGGTTATTTGGGCTAATCATAATATTAGATCTTCAGTTAAGGCAATGCAAGAAACTACTAAGCTAATACATGATAATGAAAGCTTGGTGCCAGTTAATGATAAATGTGTTTCGGTACAGGAAATTTTCAGACTTCAGAACCAACATGAGCTTAAAAGTGCAGAGGATAAGTATCTTAAGTTCTAAGTAATAGACTTAAAAGTTATAAGAAAATTAGAGAGATTTTTGATATAAAAAAAGTTTAATGTTATGCTTATTATATATAAGATGATATATAAGATAATATAAGATAATATAAGATAATAAAAGTTTTTATATTGAATCTCATCTTTTAGAATTATAGGCCATATAGTCTTAGATTTCGTATAATTAATCGTTTCAGTATTCCTTGTTTTTCAGGTAACTAATTTATTATTCCATATCAAATAATATATATAATTTTATTAGGTACTAATTAACTTTTCTTTATTTCGCAGACCCTGAACACTTTCATTATAATTGACTCATATACCTACAATTTTAACTCTAGCATCTAAATTTAATTGTGTGTGATAAATACTCTCATAAATATTTTCTAAAAAGGATGTGGTAAGGTTTTAAGATTCTGTAGTCAGATCAGATATTTTAAAAGCTGATAAAGATACTATATGTCTAATTTAAACCATAAATCAATAAGCTAGGATTATAGTAACAAAAGTGTTGAGAACTTCATTTTTGTAATTATGAAGTCCAGAGCTTTGTTATCGCAAAACCGTATTTTTAAACTGCTAAAACTTTTATGATATCTCATAATGCGAGTTGAAAACCTTTCAACTTTTTTTTTTGTCTATTTAGAAACTGTCAGAGTATTTTTACCCGAATATTCATAATAAATAAAAAATCTTCAGGTTGATGATAAAAACATTATCCCCATTAAGATACTACAAAATCTATTATAGAAAAAAAAATAAACTATTATTGGAACTCAGGAATTGGAACCTCCATATCCCAAAGATACATCATATAGTCATAAAGTCCAGATGTCAAAGATACCTTATAAGGTGTTGGGTTAATTTCTCTAGTAATATCACTCCTAATGCTTTTCAGCTGTGAAATAAGTCTATCCCTACTTTCCGACAAACTTGGTACATCTCTGATCAATTGTCCATCCCAAAAAAGTTCATTTATCGCTTCTACTTTGCTTGGGACAACATACATTCTTTTTTTCTCATCAAGTGGGCTTCTAGCCATTATTTTTTTCCCAATTTCTGGTTCAGGGTCAGAAGCTCTACACATAATATCACATATAGCAATTCCATCATTTCCATATAATCTAAAAGCTTTTTTTTGACATGGTATTGTAACTTTATCTTTTTCATTAGAAATTTTTATTCTTGGAGTATTTCTTACTTCAACAAGCTTATAAACCATACCCAAAGCAGGTTGAGCTTGACATGTTACTAAATTTGTCCCAATACCAAATGCGTTTATTTCATGACCTTGGATATTAAGTGATCTTAATACCCCTTCATTAATATCATTACTAGCAACAATTATCAATTTATCAAAATCCACAGAATATTTTAAAGCATATTGTCTAAAAAGTTTCCTTGATTCTATAGATAAATATGCTAAATCTCCAGAGTCTAGTCGAATACCATAAGCTTTATGCCCAATTTCATTTAATGCTAAAGCAACACATATGAAATTAGGTACCCCACTTGATAAAGTATC
This sequence comes from Stentor coeruleus, assembly GCA_001970955.1. Taxonomy (NCBI): domain Eukaryota; phylum Ciliophora; class Heterotrichea; order Heterotrichida; family Stentoridae; genus Stentor; species Stentor coeruleus. The sequence continues at coordinate 26,026 of MPUH01000814.1, read as the reverse complement.
ATAAGTATCAACAAGTGCTAGGAATTTATCAGGATAAGCTATAGCATAACTGACAAATGCTGCTAATTCTCCATCATTTGTATTAAAATTATTTTCTTTACGATACTTATCAGCATGTTCATATAGGTCGATACCTTTAAAAATACTTGTTGATAAATCCTTACGTCCTGAATAACAAACGACATAAGCATGAGCATGGGTACCAATAGTTGGGATCTTATGAATCATTCCTGCAAGAAGGTTACTTGTACTATCAAAACCCCCAATATAACTGTATTTACTAGCAGTCATTGCCCCATCTGTACCTTGTGCCCGACGAGTTCCAAACTCTGATAAATGTTTATCTGAGCCAGCCGCTTTACGGAATCTAGCGGCATTAGTTGTGATTAGTGAGGCAAAATTACATAGTACTAAAAGTGTTGTTTCACATAATTGGGCAATTGCTAATGGGCCTTCAACACGGATTAGATTTATTCTAGGAAAAACAATTGTCCCATCAGGAACAATCCACACTTTAAGTTGAGTAGCATCAATTGAAGTTAGATAGGTAAAAAACTCTTCTTCAGCATGGGGCATCAAAGATCTGATATAATCAACTTCAGCTTTATTGAATCTAAAGTTTTTTAATAGTTCAATTATCTCTGAAACTCCGCCAAATACGGCATATTCACCTTTAAACGGACACTTTCTGAAAAAAGCATCGAAAACCGCAGGGTCGTTGTGATGGTTGTTTTTCCAATACGCATAGCACATTGTCAATTGGTACATATCTGTGAGCAATGGGCGTATGTATTGATTTGTTGGCAGCTCCATTTATAAAAACGTAAATGTCTTCATTTCTTTAGATTTCAATAGAAATGTGCATTTTTTTAAATTTCTTCGAGTTTTATATAAGGAAAAAATATAAAAAGCTTTTAATTGTAAAATATCCAGGCTGTGCTAGAGTTATTAGTGCTTAGAGATTTTGGAATTTTTATTATATCAGTTGCCTAGGATGAAAACTGAAGCTATTATATTTAAGATAAAGATATTCTTAACTCAATCTTGCAGATTTTTCTATCAAAAAAATCCTTAGGAAAATTGAAACCCCAACCTTTAAAATAATTATCAACTCAACAATCCTCATCAAAAACCTCCAAATAATTCCTCATCAATCAAGTATATATAAAATAAAAACTAATTATTTTCTAAGCAAATCATATATTAACAAATTAATCAGTTATCATGGATAATCTTTTGATAGAAATCGAGATCCTTTCTAGGCCTTACTCCAATTTTCGAGGAGGGGCTAAATGGCGTTCAAGACGAGAAACCTCAAGTCCTCCACAAAATCCTATAGCAAGTGATGGGACTAATGTTAAAATATACAGAAAAGCTTACAACATATTAGATTATTATCCTATATCTGGTTTAGTAAAAAGACTTGATATTAAAAGAAACCCTTTACTGTTTAGCACACTTCTTAAAATGTGGCAATTACTAAATCCTTCAGCTTTAAGGTCAATTTCTAAAGATGTATATGAATTAGTTGTGGAGATATTATATAAGATGAATCCACAAAGCTTAGGAAACCCAAGTTTAATTGTCATGAATATGAAAATTGACTCTGAAGTGGATATTATTGGAAAGCTTGGTTTGACTTTTGCTGAATTTTATGATGCAATTTTTGAATGCATTGACACTTTGACAAAAAGCATGCTAATCAATGAGTACTGTAGAATAGCCCAGCATTGTATAAGAACGATAACTCAAAGTCCTATATTCGGTACAATGAATTTGTACAATAAAAGGCATTTAAAAGAGCCTCAAAGGGTTACTTATTATCAGTGGATGCAAACTTTAATGAGAAATTTAACCCCAATGAAAACTTCAGACTCCCAACTTCCTGATATATTTAAGAAAATGCTACCTTCAAGAGATAGTACTCCTATTACTAAGAGATTTTTGCCTAAAATATCAAAATTAGAGTCTCCTTCCGTTGGAAAATTATTTGGTATTATTGAAGAGACAAAAAAGTCAAAATCTCCTTTGAGATCTATTACACCTAAGCTTGTTAATGTTAGGAGTGCACAGATTAAAACAAATTTAGAACTAATTGGGATGAAAGTTCCACATCTAAACCAATAATTTATGTAAATAAATATTTTGATTGAATAAATTTAAGGCTTAAGATAGTTTATTATAAGATTAAATAGAAAAAATATGGTATATTTGTATGGACTATGATATTTAGGATAAATCAAAGAAATTGTAAAATCAATTTTGTTGTATCTGAAACTTTTATATCAAATTTTNAATTGTAAAATCAATTTTGTTGTATCTGAAACTTTTATATCAAATTTTATGAGTTTAGTATTGTTGCCATAGCCAATCCTTTATAAAATACTCCCTTTCCTCATCATCCATTTTATAAATTAAATCTTTCAATACACTAATCCAAACAAAAAATTTCAACAGCATAAAATTATATACAATTTTATAATAATATTATTTATTTCATACTAATTAATATCTATGAATAAGACTAGGTGTAATAAGTCCTTTTGACTTAGTTGTATTTGGTAAGGAACTAAATGAAGGATAGCTAGTCATACAAGAACTTGCTCCACTCATAAATGCCCTAGGATCAATTGTATCAACTCCTTTTTTCGATAATATTCTCTGTCGTTCTTTATTCCAGTACTCTGAAGATTTATCATCATATTTATGAACCCCATGAAGGTAGGCAGCTGAAAGAAACTTTTTCATATTTTTTTCTTGTGCTTTAGAACTTGTAGATGAATGATAATTATGAATAGGCTGTTGAGGGGTTATTTCAGGGAATATTTCTTGACCTATAATTTCTTCACCGTTATCACGAAGCCAGATACGAGGTCGAGTTTTTTCCACATAATACAACAAATCGTTAATATTACTCAATGCATGCTTTTTCGGTATATTCTCTCTTGGTGACTTCAATGAAGCTAATTGATAAAGTTTTCTATTATTATTCTTCTCCATCCCTTCCAACAAAAATCTTTTATTCTTAATTTTCTCTACATATTCAATATTCTTCCTATCTCTATCAAAAGTTTTCGCAATCATTTCAAGAAAAACCCCAGAATTTTGTGGAACACTTTTTTTCAAAGGAATTTTATACTCATTAGCCTTTTTCTTTTGTTCCCTTTCTTGGACAACTTTTATAGGATTATTGAATCCACTATCAAAATCTTCTTCACTAACTTCTTCACTGCTTTCTTGTAAGATTTTTAAGCTTGTTTTTCTAGCAACACCTCTTAAAAGTGCATCAGATTTAGAAAAAGTTTCAACTAAACAAAGTTCAGTAATTTTTATTATATGAAGTGCGTTAGTACTGTCTGCTGTTAGATCAATTTTTATTGTTTTTATATGTTTGATATAATTTTTATGAATAAGATCTGAGATATAAGATATAAGACTTAAGACTTTTTCATATGTGACTGGATCGTTTACTTCCTCATTTGCATCTTTTGTTATCCGCCCATAGGTTAGTTGGTTTTGTAATTCACCTCCTTCGTTCCATGAAGTTAATTTGTATACTTTAGAGTAGTTTAAACTGTTTGGCAATGCCATATGGATACTTCTTACTTGCAGACCATGAAGCTGATTTTCAGCTAATTCTATCGCATCTTTTGCTGTAACAATTTTAACTCCTTTTCTATGATATAAATAGCATATAACTTTTTCAGGATTATATTCTTCTAATATAGGCACTCGCTGATTTAAAAAGTAATTTAGTAAATGTTTTGTCCGATCTTTTTCTTTAACTGGTTTTCTACCAATAAGTCCACAGGTGTCGGTGTAATACCAATCTAATAGCTTACTTCCTCTGCATATACCTGCTTCCAATATTTTTAATGGTAGCTTTTTGGTATGCAGCTCTGATAAGAACCAGCTAAAATTTTTATCTTCCATAGCTCGATATGATTATTTGTATTATTCTAGGGCTAAAAGGTATCTAAGAATACATAATTAATTAAAATGGCATAAGTCATCAAATGTGTTTTGTTATTGAGTGGATATTTAAGTGTTTATTGTTTCTATTTATGTTTGTCAAAAATATTATAAGTTGGAAATAGTTGATATATTTATTTCAATTATTTGATGATGATTATTGATTTTATTAATACACTGATATCTAAGTTTAGTTTATAAAGATAGTGGTTATCAAATATCCTTTATATTCCCTTAAAATAATATTTACTATTAGTCGTTTGATATCTTATAAGAGATTTTCACTTTAAAACTTAATTTTGCATCATATCTTTTAAAACTTATAAAATAAATCCAAAATGTTTACCATAAATATATTTTCCAATCTTCCAAAAACCCTGACTCTCCTCCTTCTTAAAGTAAAAAGGCAACATTTCGACAAAAATTTTTTAAAAATACCTAAAAAAATAATTGAAATCTAATCCAATCAATAAAACAACTACCCAATATAAATAAGCTAATATTGCATTATAATTATAATACATATAAATGAATTTATTCCAAAAATATGGTGGTGCAGATTTCTGGAGTGATTTTTTGAATGTTTTTTATACTAGGATCGTAGCCTCAGAGTTGCTAGCTCGTCATTTTGTGGATAAAGATATAGACCATATCAAAAGTATGCTTATAGGCCTCTTAGAAGTTACTCTTGTTACAGAAGGACATTACCCTGAAGATGATTTGAAAAAGGGTCACACAAGTATGGCCATAACATCTGCAGAGTTCAATGAATGGATTGAAATATATACAGGAGCATTAAGAGATTCAGATATAAGCCCTGAAGATTCAGCTAGCATATTAAATTTGATCAACAGTTATAGACAATGCATAGTTTCCAAGCCTTAAAAGCATTCCTAGATTAAATAATGATTTTTATCTTATAAAAGTGTAATATTTATTAAACAATCCTATCATATGATGCATAATCTCCAAGCTTGGTTTAATAAATTGTATTTTTAAAAGATTATTTTATGGATGTAGGGTTTTCTTATGTAAATATGCTGATGACTTTGAGGGTTTTACTTACGAAAGTATTTAAAAAAATTGTTTTTAGGGTAGAATGTTGTGGATTTAAATAGGAAACTTTGTGTGAATGGTGAAATAAAGGAATGCTGATGAGAAAGATAAAATTTTAAGGGCTTTATAGGTTTAAGAAGGAAGAATTGTTTATTTGGGATTATTAGAGAGGAAAATTGTTAGAAAAAAAATCATTTCGGACTGAGATTAGGATATATAAATTATACTACTTTAAAATATAAGAATATTTGATAGATAAAGCTGTCAAAAGTTTATGAATTTTAGGTAATATGAGATAGGAAATAAGAGATATACTAAGAAAGGAATAAGAAACATGTTGAAAAAGGAAATATTGTATTATGGAATCTTTTGAGCTAAGATTTTTGGGAAATTCAACAATATAGAAAGATATAAGAAATATAAAAGAAGCTAATTTTATTATTTTCATTCAAGACATACAAGCAATTCAAAAAAAAATTATTACAAGATTTTCAATCACTAAAACCTGCAAATTATAAAATGCTTATAAAAATATTATATTATCCTATAATATTACCATTAGATAATTATAAAATTTAAATTAAAATATTATATTATCCTATAATATTACCATTAGATAATTATATTATATAAATTTGAATAAGCCTATTTAGCTTATTGTTTGGAAATAAACTCTAGAACATTCTAAAATTTATCGAATAGAATCTTAGAAATCTAAACCATTTTCTATATACATTTTAGGTATTATATTTGAAAGTACTTTTTGATATAGGTTTGCAAGTATATAAGAAAATATTCAAGAATATTTTTCGATAGTAAAATCTTACTTAAATATATTATTGAATAAAAATTTTGTAATAAATGTTTGAAGAAAACAAAAATTTGAAAACTATACAGAAGAAATTATTATCTCGTTGAATTACCTTAATGGATTATTAGAAAGCCAGTCATTGAAAGTGTTTTAAATTTCAAAAAAAAAAAACTTTACTTTACATATATTTATCAATGGTTTTATAAGTTGAATTCTAGTTATTTCCCTACACTTAAAATTTAAAAATATAGAATAAAGATATTTAGTCTGTTTTTCTATTTGAATATAGAGGATAAAGGTTGTCAATTTATCCAAGTAAATGAAATATTAAACATAATTCGATTTACTATTTTTTGGGTAATAAAATTTTCTTACACAAGCAGGTAAATTATATTAATATCTAATCTTGAAAAACTTGTATTTAATACTAGAATTGTTATTTAAGATAAGGAAAATTTGTTATTTTGTAGAGCTTGAAGTATTTTTTAATATGTAATAATATAATTTAAATTTTAAAATGGTTTTTAAAGAAGGTGATTAGAAGATTAAATCATTGGCTGATTTATATATATTATAGGGTTTAATTATATTTATTAGTTATGCTAGAGATGAGAATTTGTATGAGATGATAGTTTTTATTGATAGAGTCTCAAATTTAAATTGTATTAAGCCTGAAATAATAAGTAAATATGAACTCATATTCTAAGTCACTTGATTTCAATTTTATAAAGTTTGATAAAATTGAATTGCTGTCGAAGTATTTCCAGAAGCCACTACCAAATTTTGCTAATTCCAATAAAGATCCTCAAGAATTAATAGAGATATTTTACACTTTTCTTCATGAGCAGCGAAAAAAAGCTAGAAAAGCAATTCAGTTGGCATTAAAACTTAAAGCTTTATCAGAAAGCTACCTTGAAGAAATTAAAAGCTATAGGTTCATGCAAGAAACTGCTGAATACAGATTAGAACAATATAATACCCAAATTGAAGACTACGAAAAAGATCAGGCCAAAAAAGCTCAAAAAATCGAAGAGCAACACAAAGATATTGAAGATCTAGAAAAAAACATTCACGATTTATCTCAAGAAAGAGAAAATCTAAAAAAAGAAATCCAAAACTTAAAAAAAAATATCAAGCAGCAAGAGTCAACAAATGAACAAATGAATGCTTTAGAAAAAAAAAAGTTTCTCAAAGAAAAAGAAGATAATATAAAAAAGTTCGAACTTTTAAGATCAGAACTAATACATAAAGAAAAATCTATCGACCAAAAAACCCAATTAATAGAAAAGCTTGAGTTTCTCTTAAACCAAGAGAAAAGCTTAACTGAAAAATTTAGAAACGATATTAATCGATACAAATCCGAGATTATGGAACTAAAAAACCAGCTAGACGAAGCGAAACTTAAAAAATCGAACTACAAAGACTTGTTCAAAGAGCTCCAAGACCAAAATGCAAGCAGATCAAATCTAAAAAATAACTCAACTCAAACCTCAACCCAATACCCTTCAGACACAGAAGATGATAAATCCGAAGAAAAATCTAGTGTACACGAAAACCATAGTGAATTAAATGATTTAATAAACCTTGAAGAAGAACAATCCTTAGCTTTCAATGAAATTATAAACTCAGTATCAGTAAACGAAAATTTTTCTCTAAACGAGTCTAATAATTCTTTAAACAACAGAGATAGTATGATTTATATTATGTCCCCACGAGCACAAGTCCCTATAAACGAAGAAAAATTCGAAATACAAAATTGTGATAAAATTCTAATAGAACCAATAAAAAAACAAACAGAAACTCATTCTGCTAAGAAAATAGTCCCAAAAATTATTAGAATTAAAGGGAAAGATGGAAGAGTTCTGATGAGAGTTAAAAGCCCAACATATGAATTTCCAATACAAAAAAATAATATGAAAATGTGTTTTTCAACCTCTGTAACACCTAAATCTCAGATGCTAAGTATGGAAACATGGACTGATTCAATAACTACTGTACTTAGTAAAAATGATACTGAGGCAACTTCAATTGATATAGAAAAACCGGCTAGAGAAAATTATGAAGATGATGTTTGTAGGGTAGATGAACAAAGTGAGAATAAAACTGGGGATAAAGTGAAAATTTATACTGACCCGGTTAAAGAATATTTTGTTAAAGTGTGTCAGGAGGTTAAGGCTTCATGCAAATATACTGATAAAATATCGAGGATACCAATGAGCATGTTGTTTGAAAATCTGGTGAGATTGCAAGTACCGTATTGTAAGTGGCCGGATACTGTTGAGGAATATATAATCAAAAGACTTAAACAGAAGTAATAGAGTTAATTAATATAATTTTCGTTAGTGATTATACAATGAGGTGTATTGATTACTCAATGATTTTATATATAATTTTAGATATTATGAATTTGTTATAGATTAAGATTTGTGAATGATGTATTATTGTTAGATGATAAAGATTTATTTTTATATTAGAATGTTGCTAAATTATAATAATAGTAAACACATGATAATCAGATGGTTTTTAAATTATTTGATAAGTTTAAATATCTTGACAATTATAATTTTTTTAGAAGAGAGTCTATGAGGATTTTGTTGATGAATAAAGGGGTTAATAGACTATAAGAAGATGAGAATTTTTTATTGATTTGTGAATTTTGTGAATATTATAGAAAATTATAGCTTTAAGATGGAAGATGACAGACTTATTAGCTAAAGTTAGAAAGACGAGTTTTTAAACGCCAGATTGTGAAGGAGGCTTTAGTTGCCCAGCGCTATTTGGGAATTACAATTTGGGTGTTGGCTTGGCTGAGGATTGAGAGTGCTTTAGATAGTTTTTTTAATGTGAAGTGATATGTGGAGGATTTGAGAGATGATTTTAGCTTGGAGAAAGATAAGATCATTTTGCTTATAAGGTTTTTATCTTGGAGTTTATCTTTGATGCTGATTATTTTTAGTTTAGGACTTCTTATTATTGAAGCACTTCCTATGCTGGTAGAGTTTTTAGGGGTTTCCATTACAAAGTTATCATCATAATTGTGAGTTTTTGTATTTTTTAAAGGGTTAATAATGCTGTTGTATTTAAAAGATATTTTTTGCGAGTTTGAATTGTTAAGTATTTTTATATTCCTAACTGAAGTATTATGATACCTTACACTAACTGGTGTTTGTAAATTTTTTTTATAAGGAGAAACTGTATGTGCATTATTTGAAAGTGGGGGGATAGTCAATAAGTTAATCGAATACAAAGTCTGACAAAAAGGTTTGATATAAGAGATTAAGTGTTTATACGATGGGAAGAACTGTTCAGAAATAACTTTCAAAACTTTCTCAAAATGCAAATAATGGATCTCAGGAGTTTTTTCATCAGTTATAACTTTTCCAAGTATTATAGAGCAAATACGTTTTAGGTCTATCGATTGTATTATATCTGGATACAATTTGACTTTAGCACAAAATTTCAGCAATTGACTATATTGTATGTATTTCCCTTCATTTTCAGATAAATGCTTGTGAAAAATCTCTTTAATAGCACTTCTGTTGTGATCAATTAACGTATTTCTCTCTATTTATTAACTACTTGATTCTTCTTTAATACTTTCCATAAATTAAAATAAACCTACTGCATATTCTTATTACACCCCATTATATAAACTATCTAAGCTTTTAATATTTCGACAATAAGTCTTCAATAAAAAAAATCATCAAAATTTCTTATGCAAAAAAAAAATCATATATACCCATCATAATCCTCATATAGTAAAGTTTTACTTAGAATTTCTTGGGGAGAAATAATGCTGGAATGAGTTACTTGGTGAATAATCTGGCAATATATATTTATACGTAGTCGAGTTATCTGTCTTTACACTATCATTTCTACAAAGGTCAATCGATATATTTCTTGGTACAAGTTCTGGTAGAGTTTCATAGTCATCAGGCATAAGCCCAAAGCTCATAGTTGCAGTAAGCCTTGGTGTTATATCATCAATTCCTCTAAAAATACCCATACTCAATGGACTGGGTCTATGAATATTCTCTAACCTTGTAGGCATATGCACAGATGGGATCATTTGTTCATTTTTTATAGGGAAATCTCTAACTTCTGGCTTGACAAACCTATCATCTTTAATTTTTTCCACTACAATTTGCTCTTCTTTTCTTATCTCAGGCTTAATTTTCTGTGGCTCAGGGTTTTCATGTTCAGGGAAATTCATGATTATTTTCCTTGTATGGATATTCTTTAGTAATGAACTTATAGTCCCTTTTAACTGTTTACTAGGGACTTTTTTACGATTATATTTTCTTATGTTCCGACGAATAGCACTATAGAAGCAGTTTTTTATGAAATTATCATTTCTTCCAGGGAAGTGTGATGCAATTTCTGACCACTTGTTTCCGAATTGTTTTTGATATTCAAAGACTTTGATTTCATCTTCAAGAGTAAAGCTTTCTTTGTTTAGATTTGGATTTAGATGATTGTACCATCGTTCCCTGCACTGCTTGCCGGTTTTGTCTGAGTCTTTGAACTGTTCGTTTATGAGGTTCGCGATTTTGCACCACTTTTTTTCCCCGTTTTGGTCGATGAGGTCGATTAATGCTTGGTCTTCCTATATGTCTGATACTTCAGGAGCCCAGGTATATTTGTTGGAAGCCATTTTTTACATCATTCAAGAATTTTGTATGCGTTTCTGTTTAAGTGACGATTGAAAATTAGCTTGAGAAATTGGAAGAAAGAGAAAAATAGAGTGGTAAAATATGAATATTATTGACCTGAGTGGAATAAGTTAGAGAATGATTTTATATAGTTAGAGAGGAGGTTTTTAGAATTTTTAAGGTTTTTAATTTGTTGAATTATGCTTTTTATGGCAATACAATTTTATGAGGAATAAATGTGCGAATTTTAATAATGAGAAAATATCCTGGTTTTTTTTTATGGATTTTATTAGGATTGTATATTAATTGTATTTTTTAGTAAAGGCTTTTATCTGGTTTCTAGAGTTATGAGTTAAAATAAATTACTTAATAAAATAATTTTCGAATACTTTTAAATGCTTGATTGAATAATTATGAACATTAATGAAACCTTGTGATAAACATTTCAGTATTATAGATAGGTGTTACCACAATTAAGCATCAATTTTAGTAAGTATATATTAAATCATCAAAGCCTTAAAGTTTTTATCCTTAATGAATAATTCTGAATAAAAAATAAATTACTAGCATATCTTATAAGATTCAAAGTTAGCAATTCGGTGAATCATCTTCACAATTCAACTTTATCATAATAAATGATGATGGAAATAGTTTTTATTGTGCCTGTGCCAAAACTTTCTTACCAGTTTTTGAAGGGTCAGCTAATGTACAAAGGATTAAGTCAAGAAGAATTTTATAAAAACATCTGATCCTTTAGATTTGCCAAGTTTTGATACTTGTTTTGCAACTGCTAGGAATAGGAATACTATTAATAGGATCTCTGCTTAAAATTCTCTTAGGAAATTAGGTCTTTATTTGTCCCAAAATGCATTTTTTGATATCAAAAACTCCTATATTTGATAAAATGTTTAATATATTGAAAGAATTAATTAAATTGAGTTTAATACCATTGATTTTACCTTTAGAATGCTATATTACTCATATGGTATTGTGTATATCGTATCCACTTAAAGGTATGAGGAAGGTTGCATATAATTTGGAGTCAAAGATTTTTAATTTTGAAATGATATGGTGGAATGAGATTATATGGGATTTAAGATTTTTATAGATATGATTGCATTTATGGAATATAGTCAACTACCTTTGCTTGATATTAATATTGGTAATTTGTTTAATTGCTTAGATTTCAAGAATGTATTGATTATTTTTAGCCAACTTTCAACTGAGCAGTTAGTTGTATTTTTATTGATGATGATAAATAAGTATGTTTAATTATTTTTGTCTGAAGAGGATAAAATTTTCATTTAGATGTTGAGACTTTGATGTCTTTAAATGGGCTTGTATTTAAAAATTTGGTTTGGCATTTCTATAAATCTGCCTTATGAATTTATCATGCCTTATGAAAATGAAGTATCCCCAAATAATTATATAAACATCAATTATGATAACGCAAATTCAAAACTAATAACGAAAAAGAGTACCAAACAGAATGAAACTTGAGTTCTATAGAAGAAACTTTGAAAAAATATCATGAAGCTGTTCAAGAAAATAATTAATAAAATGATAAAGTTTGATTGGTTTATATAATAAATCTTAAACATCATTAAGTTATCTATTAATCTTTTTTCTTTATAGAACTCGAACCACTAAGCATTTTCATGAGCTCTGGTGACCTAAGCATATCTATAAGATCATAGTACAAAGATTCTTCTCTATATAAATCTCCTGTCATTCTACTAACATATATACCAGTGCATACATTTATAAAAGGGTCTGGGTTTGGCATATCAATTAAAGGAATATTATTAGCACCTCCTGAGATTATAATTCTCAATATTTTTCCTATTAAATAAACCACTGAAATATAAAATGTTATCACTGAGAAGTTAAAAGTTACAGGGCTATATTTTTCAGATATTACATAAAGAGATAAGCTTGAATTTTCAGATTCGCTTAATTTCCAATATTTTAAATTGTTTTCTTCTTCATAATAATTAAGCCGAATATTAGTTCTTAAATTGTCACTTCCAGTTATGAATACAGGTAGCAGCGATGCACCCGTACTGGCTAATCTTATAACTTTTGCAAACGCATACGCCTTTGTAAATGACANACTTAATTTCCAATATTTTAAATTGTTTTCTTCTTCATAGTAATTAAGCCGAATATTAGTTCTTAAATTGTCACTTCCAGTTATGAATACAGGTAGTAGCGATGCACCCGTACTGGCTAATCTTATAACTTTTGCAAACGCATACGCCTTTGTAAATGACAAAATTGGATTGGTTGAATTACAAAAAACACTATATAAATCATATATCTCTTTAGGTGAAAGATTTTTCGAATCTTTAGAAGATACAGTCTGTTGGGTTGAAGGATACTCTCTTGTGAATACATATATTGCCTGTATAGAAATCCCTGAGCTTTGTGTATATAATATTTTACAAAGTAAGTCTATAGTTTTTTGAGAAGCTTCCCAATAATTATCTGAATAAGGGCTAAGGGTGATTTTTTCCATCAAGCTCCTATCACTAGCAGACAAATCATTAGCTTCAGGAAATTTTTCATTATCCCATTCATGTGCCGATACACTTTGTTTTTTATTTATTATAGAAACTGTTGATAAGTCATAAAAATTTGAATTGCTGGTTTTTACACCAACACTAAAAGACATTTCTTTGACTGGGTTACTGAAAACAATAGGGTTAAGTGAACTAAAAATAATAAGAGGTGCTAAAATACATAAAATTATAAGCAAAAGGAAACAACAACCTTTAAAGATTTTTTCAAGTTTTTTACGTTTAGAGCCTCTTGGATGTTCAGCGAATTCTATTTGATCGCATTTTGTATTGTAAAGATTAGCATAGATTTCTTCAAATTTAAACCATTGCATGAGGTTAAGAGCAGTAGGAGTGAATGTCCAATCAAGTAAAGTTCGAATTTCATAGAGAAATGGCATCCCACGGTAGATGAGAAAAAGAATGTTGTTAAGACTTTTATACTTTTTAGTTAGGACGAACTCGCCTGCACGAGTTTTTGGGGCTCCATATTTGATTTGATAAGCTGATATAATGAAATACACTAAATATAAAAAGTAAAATATTTGCAAAGCGGAATTAATTTGAAAATTGTTGCACTTAAATGAATTGTACATTTTATCACAGTCAGGATTACCATTCTTAATATTATTCCCATTAATAGTAAAATACCAAAATATTAGTATATGTGTTGAGAATACCAACAGAATATGAACCCAAAACTTCATTTTCAAATTCCGTTCATTTTCTATAAAAGTTTCACTTTTAGACGTGAAATCCAAATACAAAAACCTATCCAAAAACATAACCCCACTCTGAAGTATCAAAGCTACCACAAGACTTCCTGAAAAAGTATTAGCTCTAAATATCCCTTACACAAAAACATTAGAAAAATTCGAAATTTCCCCTGTCATCTGACTGAAAAAAAATAGTATAAAAATCAGTATAAAAAGTTGGACTAAGACAGTTCTTGTATAATAATCTTTTCCTGGTTTCTCATCATTTGAACCCCCACCAATTTTACTTAAAAAGTCTTTAACCTGTACACCAAATGTTTTTTTCGGAATCATTTCTGTTAATAAAAGTAAAGATTTACGGAATTTCGTTGAATGTGGGTCAGTAATTCTCCTCATTTCAGCCTGTTCTAAAGATTCAATTTCACTTTCAATATGATCATTAAGCCCACAGCGTATAAGAAAATATTCATGACCAAGAGTAACAAGAATACAAATAGCATCTAGGATTATATAAGGGGTTAAAGTTTGACTATATGTATTTTTAGCGAAATTAAAGCCGATTTTACCTGTATCAGTATAATGACTACCTAGAAAATCCCATATGTATAAATTGATGACAAATTTTATTAAAAATATCACTTCGGTATAAATAAGCATAATTCTGAAAAAATTTGGAGATGGTCTAGGATAAGAAAGTATACCATAACATAATACTGAAATTGGGAAAATTAAAGATTCAAGACTTGCGTAGTAGAAATGGTTTAGTAAGTAACATAAAAAAACTAGACCTTGAGTTGAACTACAAATTACATACATTGTAATTTTTAACCAGTCTCTATAATTCAAAATATAAGGATATTGTTTTCTTTTTAATTTCTCAATATAAATTTCCTTTTCATTATTCCCTAACATACTTACAAAACTTTGTATTTTAGCATTTTGCCTTTCAAAATCGTTTTCTACTTTTTCTTCTTCGTCATCACTGATACTCTGACTCTGACTCTCATCATCATATTTTTTCTTATCACGTCTTTCCATATCCTCCTCATCTTTAATAGCCTGATTTTTTTTTATTTTAATCCTACACAAAAAATGCTTAAAAATCACAGGATTAATCATTTTAAGCATATAGTCTTGAAATTTCCTTTTAAGCCCTGGTTTATATTTTTTCTTTAATTCTTCACTTAAATTATAATAATCAGACAGATTTACTATTTTTTCTTCACTTTCAAGTTCGTTATACCTTGTTGAATTAAATTTTTCATTCCATTTTTTAACATTTTCTTCAAGTTGTTCAAGTTCTTTATCCGTACGAACTTTTAAAATCTCTTGTTTTCTAAGAACTTTAAGTCGGTAATTGTTGAATGCTTGAGCCATTTCTAAACCAATTTTTTTTGCTGTGACACGATATTTAGCTGAGAGTTTGTCTATGAAAAGACCATAATCACGAGTTGTCATAAGCCAGTAAGCTAAGAGGATAAACCCAAGAGTAAAACTTTTGAAATATATACGTTTGAATTTATCATTAACATTTTTTGGAGTGTGTCCCCCTCCGCTCCAGAGCTGGGCGAATCCAACAACATTTAGCCAGTTTTCTGTAGTTTCAGATAAATATCCATGGATTGGTAGCTGGTATATGCTTTGTGCTAACATTTCAAAACACATTAATGGTATTAAAAAATGCTTTAAGAGTTTTAAATACCTGTAAAATGTTGCTTTGCTTTTTAAAACTTTAGTAGCAATAAAAATAGCCATAAGGCAAAACATGCAATAGCACAGCGAAAAAAACCCAGAGCTTTCTGATATGAAAATCAAAACAATAAACAAAATAAAAAAGTGCACACTAGAATAGAAAATCTCTTTACAACTAGTTTGTTTCTTTATAATCGCTAAGTCACTTTTATGTAAAATATCAGATATTTCACTGGGAGCCAAAGAAAAAATAGAATAAAAAATCCCTAACAATGCAAAAAACAAAAAGTCTATAGAGAGTCCATAAGTCTGATAAATTTTATTCCCTAAATTTAAATAAGTTAATTGGTCGCTATCACTATTTTTAAAAAATATCATCCATAAAGGATCAGGTCCATAATTAGGAGTTTTATAAGGTGAATCATAAGATGATAAATTTACTAATAGAGACAAGTATTGCAAAAAACTTATAGTAAACAAACAATAATAAAGGAATCTAATTCGATGCATAGGTTTAAGACATATAGAAATAATAACAGCAGTAGAATTGAAAATAGTCACAAAAGTAATCTTAAAAAAACCAATCGCTAATATTACTGATGGAGTAAAACTTTCTGCTAATATTTTAACTGTCAAACCAAGTTTCTGACTTACAGGAGTTGGATCTGGGGCGAATTCTCCTTTAATTCCATCAAGAAAATGCCTTTCAAAAGTTAAAAGTATGAGGATTATCAGATAAATATAGTTTTCAACTAGTAAAAAATCATTATCTGGAATACTGAAACCCATAACAAAATAAGCCCATCGACAATAGTCATAATTAACTGTTAAGACTACTTTTTTAAACAAAAATGCACAATATGATAAAATCATATAAATAATTGTTTCTATCATAAGCCACTTATAAAGATTTATCCTATAATTCGTCATAGTCACCATAGACTTACATTTTTTTTCTTTAACACACATATTCATATGTTTTTCAACATAAACAAAAAACACGCAAATGCTTAATAAATATACAATCATCGATATACTGATTCTCCAAAGTATAGCTGTTATAATAATAACTATTGTATAGAAATAAACATAATATTTCGCCCCAATATCTTTAATCCAATTAAAANATAACTATTGTATAGAAATAAACATAATATTTCGCCCCAATATCTTTAATCCAATTAAAACTACTACTTGGTGTTATAGTTTTTTTCCTAATAAGCTCTGTAACACTGAAATTTTCTAAAAAATCAACACTCATCATATGCCCTTGCCTATTAGAATTTGTTCTAGCTTTTTGATATTCAACCATTAATAATATCACACAATCAGTTGCCATGTTTTCATATAAAGCCCCATCATCATATATTTTAATTCCAATAAAATCCGAGCCAAAACTCATCCCAGGGACAAACGTAAAAAATTGATACAAATATCTAACAACAAGTATTGCCCCACTATAATAAGTAAGTAAATTCCAATGTTTGTCTACTTTAATAAAATTATCAATTAAAGGCTGAGAGGTTTTAAAAACATGCATTGCAAATAAAACGACTAGGACTAAATATCTTCCGAAATTTAATAAGTTTAAAGAAGACATATTTATTGCTAGGAATAGGGCTGTATAAACAATCCAGATAAAAAGAAACAGTATCCATTGATAAATTTTGGAGAAGATTACAATAACTTTTGATTTAGTTCCAGTTTGGAGAGCTTGTTTTCGATCACGGACATAACTACTACGATAAGCGCTTAGTTGCATTGCTGCAGATAATAAAAGCATCCATACTAGATAATCTTTTGGAAAAATTCCTGCTACGAGTTCCATTCCACGAGTTTCAAAACCGATTATACTAAGAGCTTCATCACTACCGAGGTTGGCTCCAGATTCTTTTAAAATAATTACAGTATAAATTGTTAGAAGAGTAAATTGAGTATAGTAAACCAAGACAATCCAATATTTTTTTGATATGCTGGAGTTGAGGATAAACACTAAAAATATTGCCATGAATCCTAAATGAAACACATTTATTCTTGAAAGGCCGATCAGGAATACAACAATTAAAGATACTCTACTAGAGTTTTCTAATAATACTCCAATAGCCAAATTAGTTGTTATTGAACTAGCATGTTGGTCATACTCTTTTTTCCTTATCCTTCTCTGTAATAATAAGAACATAGAAATCGTCCAAATCTCATAAAAAACATACAAAACTGAATATTTCTTCTTATAATCTCCAATAAAAAACATTGTCTCTAAGTCAATAAGATTATAAACATAGCAAAATACACAATCAATAAACAGAATTGGAATAAAAAAGTTCCTCGTGACAATCATCAACCTTTGCATGGATTTTTCAATAATCGAATAAAATAACCAAAATAACATGAGTAAATGTATATACCCATTAAAATTAGCGATCCACAAAAACACATTAAAAACGCAAATCCCATAAATAAGGGTAAATGATAAATATGTCATAATCTGATTAAAAAAAGTTGGTAATTCATCACCTTGAGTCCCTCTTCTAACAAGAGGTACCGAATCCAATCGACCTTCAGCTATAAACGAGTAGTTAAACCTGACAACAAGTCTTCGAGTAAGTGAGGCAGATGTAAAAAACAAGAAAAAAGTCGAAATAAAACAAAAAATCGAGTCTTGTCGCATGCTTAAAACCCCAAGTTTGATTGACAAGTCTTCTGATAATGAATTTTTAAGCAAAAGGTTATATAAACCTGAGAATGAAATTTGTGATAAAACCAAAAATGAAAGAAGCCCAACTCCATGAAGTAGGAATCTTTCATTAATTCTATAGCCCCAAAAAGCAATCCAAATTATTAGTATAACAAAATAAACAGTATTGGCTGCGCTATAATAACTAAGACTAACAATGAGTAGGTTTAATAATACTATTATCCCCATTACTGAACGGCGTATTAAATTCTGAGGGTTACTTTGGAGACGTTTTCGGTAAAGAATCCCTAAAATGCTTACAATTATCCCAACAAGCTCAGGGTAAAAATTCATGAACATTGCGTAGTTGAAGGATTTCGCTAAGACAAGACCTAAGAAAGTGAATAGTGATTTGTTTGAAAAAACTGATAAGGATGAGTTTATCCAATACATAGTCAAAAGCAACAATTTGGCCGCGAGGATAAGAACTGAGTATATTATCACTAGTTTATACATTAAACTTGAAACTAGAGACCTTCTGAAATAAGTTGCCCATATAATAGCGCTTAGCAAAGTATATCCTTGTGAAAGCACTGTTGGGTTGTAAACACCAACATAGAGCAGCACAGTATTTAGCATCCCATCTATCATATTTTTTACTACATCTTTCTTATAACATTTGTTGTTGTTGAATTTAGTAGTAATAAATGCATTGATTTGATTTTTGGAATTAAGTTTTTACTAATCATTTTTACAATATAATCCTTTGTAAGACTTTTAACTATAGTTTTCCCATGTAAATGTATGATGAAAGTTTTACTTTAAGCTTTTAATGATAAATTGGTTTTTTAGAATTAGAAAATGAAATTAGTTAGGATTTTAGATGATTTTTTAATAATAGTTAAAATTAGAAGTGTATATAATAGGTTATAATAAGAAGCGATTATTGAAATCATTTTCTTGCTTATAAGAAAATAAATTTATATGGTATAGTTAAAATGAAGTTTGAATTTTTAATTAGGAATCAAAAACTTTTCATTCGTGATTTTTAAAGACGTATTTGATAATTTTTAAAAATAATTTTTATAATTACGTAAAAACTAATTAAAATATCTTTGTATCAAATAAAAATATTCAATCATAATAAAAAAGTGCAAATTCTAAGTAAGATTATAAATTATTTTAACTTGAAAATCCTATAATATTTACGTATACTGAATTTATAACTATTTAATAGAATTCTACTAATTAGAAAACCTTCTAATCATCACTTAAAAAATTATTTGTATTTCAAGTCCCATTTCATTTTAATATTATCATAATAATCCATGCTAATGTTGTGCGAATGCATACTTTTTATTGTTGGCTTTTGCTATTTGGCTAGGATTTCACTAGAGCTATTGAATATTATTCTAGGTATTTTTGAATGGGGAAATGATTATACATTTCAGCCAGATACTTGGGCCATAATAACAGCATGTACTGATGGCTTTGGGCTTGGTTTCGCTGAAGAGCTAGCAAAAAAAGGCTTTAATATCGTCCAAATCGGTAGAAATCCTTCAAAACTCAACAAATCTGCGCAGTCATTAAAAGACAAATACAATATCCAAGTTGTGAATATTGAATATGATTTTTACAATTGCCCAAAAGATCCAATCTTATTTTATAATAAAGTCTCATCTCAAATAAAAGATTTAGACATAGGAGTACTTGTAAACAATGTGGGTGTTGGACATGTAAAAGAATTTCTATATAGTGAAAAAAATATATTACATATGCTTGCTTTAAATATATTTCCTATAGTCTTCATGACTAAAGCATTCTTAGAGAAAACATATTTACGTAAACAAACAGGAATTATCAATGTTAGCTCTATTTCAGCTGTATGTCCATTGCAAAATTTATCTGTGTACTCTTCATGTAAAGCTTTTGATTTAATTTTTAGTTTGGTTTTTTCCCTTGATATGAATATACAAAATAAATGTACTGGTTCAAATGTAGAAGTTTTATGCATTCAACCTTCACTTATTGAATCACCAGCAACTCAGTATATTAAAGAAAAGCCTATGATATTAACGAAAAATGCTTGTGCTAAAAAAACAATTGACCTACTTGGCAAAAGAGTTTATTCAAGTGGGCATTGGAAACATGCTGTGATGTATGTTGTTATGAATTTTTGTTCTGTTTTAGTACCAATATGCGGTAAAAAGTTTAGTAAACCTTATGAATATTAGTGATTAGATTTTATAATGCTTGTTTCTTATATTGAATTATAATAAATATTGTAATGATAAACTTTTATACATTTTAAAGTAGAAGTTTAATGATTTTATTAAAGAAATTTAAAATTGGTTTATGTGTATAATGATCTAATTAAATCTAGATAAAGTGTATATAAAAAAATATTTGCTATTCATAAAATCTCAATTCTGATTTATAGATTATAAATGGATCTTGCTTCGGCTATAAATTCAGGAAATTATGCTAAGGCAGAGCAAATAGCTCATTCATATGTTCAGCAAGGAATACAAGTTAAAATTATTCCTATTTACTATCAGAATCAATTATATAATAGTGTAAATCTGAGTACTCCTCAAAATAACTACTCAAATTTGCGTCAAAATGCGTACCGAGGATAATGATAGAAAGGCTATTTTTAGGATATTTTAATCAAAGTTCATAAAATAAATCTATGATCAATTTTAAGTATTTAAATTTAATAATTATTATCACTAAAGCTTGCCACATACAGAATAGCGAATGTCTTTTTTTTGGTAAAATCTCCTCTTTATTAAATCTTGAAAATATCATGTTTGAGAAGCAGGCAAAAATATATAAGTAATTGTAATGGTCTTTGATTTTCAGATGCAAATCTTAGATAAAACTCTTAGGTATTAGTTAGAAACTATTTGAGGATATTTTAATAGTTTACTTATATACTAAAAATGCTTTAATATTTAATGCTAAACCATAATACTTACTAAAATCTAATATCATATTTTGTTCATCTTATTTTCTCATACTATATTATATCAAATAAAATATCATAATTTTCTTACCACAAAATCTTCTAATCAAAATTCAATTTTTATTATGAAAACAGTCATCAGCAATTCTACTGAAAAAAAAATAACTTTTTCCATATAAATAACTTCTGAATCAAATCACTAATAACAGTAGTTATATAAAATGGATGAAGATATCCCAATAGAGCAAAATGAAGCGTTTAAAAGAACTTTCGATCTTTTTGACAGTGATGGTGTGGGAAGTATTCCAAGAGATGATTTAGCAACTGTTATGAGAGCCTTAGGTCAAAACCCAACAGATGAAGAACTTAAAGAATATGCAGAAGAACATGATGCATTTGATTCTAAACTAATTCATTATGATACATTTAGAGCAATTATGATTAAAAGACTTACAAGGGATAATAAAGAAAAAGAACTTTTAGATGCATTTAGAGCTTTTGATAAGGATAATACTGGAAGTGTAAAATGTGAAGAGCTTAGAGATGCATTTTTAGCTTTTAATAAAGATTTGAATGAGGAACAAGTGGAAGAAATGATAAAAGATTTTGATGATGGAGGGCTTGGGGATATTTCTTATAAGGAAGTAGTTAGGGCAATTGTCGCAGCTCAGAACTCACCAGCAAAAGGTGGAGGGAAGAAAAAAGGGAAAGGAAAGAAAGGTAAGAAGAAGTAATAATAAGGATTAAATGGATTTACAATGTTATGATTTTTATATTATTTGTTTATGAAATAATTTATATGGTTTAGCTGAGATATTTCTAATAGAAAATTTATTTAAGTATTTGGATAAGATTTATAATAGTTTATTAATAATGATTTTATAAAGTTTAGAAATATAGGATTTGTTATAAAGTAAAACCTGTTTAAATTTACACTTTTTACTCTGCTTTTGTAGTGAAAACATATGATAGAGTTTACTTTATTTTAGTTAGGTTACGATAACTTTTTTTAGAAAATCTCTATAAAGTTTACACCTGTCTAAGTTTACATTTTTTGCTCTGCTTTGTAGTATAAACTTGTGACAGATTTACTGTATTTATATGATTATAATATTCTTATAAGTATTATATTTATGGATTCTATGATTTCATATAATATCAGTTAATTTTATCAGAAACTGTAAAATTATATCTATAGATCAGTTTTAGTTTATAACTACATTCAATTGCAAAAATATACTCAATGAAATCTCAATATAAGGAAAATATTTCACTAATAATTTATTATAAAAAACTGTGATAACCCTTATTCTAGTCTTAAAATAATCAAGAATTAACTAAAACCAGCAACAGATAATAAAAACCAAATCTCAATTAGAAATTAAAATTACAATATTTTCTAATATAAACAGCAAAATTTCAAATAATATTTTTAGCCCATAATTTTGTTTAAAAAGTTCCTACATAGGGCCGGTAGCCGTATTTTCTGAACCTCAATTCACATATCTAAATCTATTATCAATAATAAATCTTCTTTCTAAAAGTAATAAAAAATTAACTTTATATACAAAAAAAAAATTCCCACAAAGTTTTCAATCATATTTAAAAAGAATTCAACATAAAAAAATTACTCTAATTAAATTGGAACTGGCCTAAACTGACTTGCATATTCGGTGTAGAAAAACTCTACTTGATCCCAGTCAATTGCAGTGAAATAAGAGTCAATATATGCTGTTCTATCCCACATATACTTCAAATAATATGCATGTTCCCATATATCATTACCAAGGAATGGGTAACAAATACTACTATCTACTTGCATTAATGGGTTTATCTGATTAGAAGTTATTCTGATTTCAATATCTCCTTCTTCATTAACACAAGCCCAAACCCATCCTGATCCAAAAAGGTCTTTCATCTTAGTAGTCAGCTCATTTTTAAAATTCTCATAAGATTCCCATTGTTCTACAATTTTATCAAATAAAAGTCCTTCTGGTCCAGCTTTCGCACATAAGGGACTTGTAAGAAAGTACCAATACAAATTGTGGTTGTAAGCACCTCCTGCATGTTTTTGAAGAGTTGTATCGTCTTTAGCCATTAGATTTAAGTCTGCTAGGGTTAAAGATTGAAGATCAGGCATCCCTTCAAGGTAAGAGTTTAGCTTATCGATATAGGTTTGATGATGATGGTCATGATGAGCATATATAATGGTAGAAGTGAGAAAAGGTTCTAAAAATGAGTAGCTGTAAGGCATTATCATCAATTTGAACTCGTAGGTGTCGAAAGTCTCAGTAAAGGGAGACTTGCTTTCACAGTCCTCAAGTGCGGAAACTTGTAAAAGCTGGAGAATGGTGAAAAGCATTATTAAAACGGATAGCTAAGATGCTTTTTTAGCAGATTATCAGTGAAATTGAGAGAAATAAAATTAAGATATGGAGTTTATAGCAGTATATATATAAAATGATTTATAAAATGATCAAACTAGCTAAAAGATTATAAAACTTAAAGCATAGGCGGCCAATAAAATAAAACCTAGGTTTGTATAGCTGACAAAGAATCGTAAATTAGTCTCTGGAGGCCATTTATCAATTCCTCTTAAACAATCAATACAATAAGCTAAGAAACGAAATATCAAGTAAAGAATAGACAGTTCATCACTACGAATAGGCTTTTCCCAAACATTTAATAGACTTCTAGTAAAGTCCGGGTTTAATTTAATTTCTTTTCTCATAAACTGAATTTCATTACTCCTCTCCCTTAACCCAAGTAAAGATCCCCAATTTTTCTTAATATCATAAAACTCCGGATATCCAAGACTCATAGTTTTATGGACAATATTTTCAAAAGTAGTTACAACAGTTGCATCATCAAACGGATAAAGAACATTTCTATTAACCCCAGCTTTTACAATCATTTCTTCAATTTTCTGAGGAAGTTGTCCAACTTTAGTCCACTGTTTTAATTGTCTCAAATTAAGATGCCCATTTAAAATATACCCTTCAGTATCTTGTGCATAAGCCATAGAAAATCTTGCAAGTAAATCAATATCCCCTTGCCTAAAAAGAATATCAGAACAAAGCAATTTTCCCATAAGCCCAAAAATCTCAGTGTAGAAAAGTAAGGAATTTTCAATATATTCTTCCCAAAACTGTTCATCTCCTTTATAAGCTTTTTCACTTTTACCTTTAACAGCTATTGGTAAACAATCAGATACAAAATAATCTTCAAGTATCTGACTTCGTTTCCATGGGGTTATATATTGTAACCAAACTTCTCCAATAAACGAGCAATAACTATTTGGCCCTTCCTGCCATTTCAGACACATATTTTTGAAAAAAAGATACAAGGATTCTTTTATAGAGAAAAGTAATGATTCTTCATTTATACTAACCATTCTAAATGATGGGAGTAGTAAATGTTGAGGTCTTTGAAGAACATAAACCATAAGAAGGAGCATCTCACAACAATGTCTTGATGGAGCTGGAGCAACTTTCATCCCAGAATCTTTAATTATATACTCTTCAGTTAAAGTAACTAAATAAGTAAGCATTTCTGAGTCTAAATTTGTCAGATATTGTGAATAAAGAAGGAGAAATGGGTCGCCATACATAAATTCTAAGAAACTCATACAATCAAACCACTCAGTCTGCCTTATTCTACAACTTTGAGCCATAAAAGTGAATAAAAAAAACTGTGGTGTTGGGAGGATAATTATTTGCTTCTCAAAAATAATATCGTACATACGATAAAATTGGGGGATTTTATCAATTTTTCGTGTTGCTAGAATGTTTTGTATATATTTTGGTAGCATAGAAAAGGGAAAAGGGTGCATAAAGTTTAAGCTTTCTTGGGAAATTATTGAGGAATAGAGGTTGTTATCTAAGCAAGGAGAGAGGATTTCGATAACTTTGTAGAGAAGGTTCGGATTTGTAATATCGCACCAGATGTGAAAGATTTGGTAAAGATAGTCAGCAAGTTTGATGAAAAGTTCTCCTTGTTGCTCGCGGTTTTTCTCAATGTGTATACGGTTTAGCCACTGGAGGAATTGGCATGCATTAAAATAGGCGGGTTCCATTTATAAGGGAATATAGTGGGGAAATAGGGTTTTAGTAAGATTATATGGTTAGAGATATGCTTGAGGTTTTAAGGTTTTTGATAAGAATTATTTAAGGTTTTAGCTGATGATAAATTTTGTGTTTGGTATAGAAAAAGGAAAAATTTTGTATGTGTGTGGGAGAATTTCATTTTGAGTTTTAAAAGAAATTTTTAGATTGAGGATAGTAGTATTGGATATAGAAAATAGTAAAAGCTTATTTCATTTTTGATTATATTATAGGATATAGAGAAATAATTATATTATTTATTAAGAAATTTTAGTAGAAAGTGTGATTTTTTAAATAAAAATTGCCAAGAATGAGAGAGACACGATACGGGTGAATATCAACTAATTTTAGATAAAAAATTCAATTCAAATATAATTCAGTGCATTTTAACTGCATCTAACAAGATATGAAATCAAAGACTTTAATAAAACTTGAAAAATACAAAGTCTATAACGCCATACTTAGTTAAGGCAGTATGCCCAGAGATAGAAGCCATGACTAAAAGTATATTTTCAATTATATCTTATGATTTAAAGCATAAATATCAAAGAGATGTTGAAGAACTAGAAATAATTTTTATCAAAGATCAATGCCAAGGTTGGCTCTTCCTTAGCATTGAAGCGATAAAATTGACACAGGCCTTGCAACACGAAGACCCAAAAGATATAAATCCTGAACTTGATACTTCAATATGCGGTGAGATGAATCAATCTTATATATCAACTTACAAATCCGTATTTTCTCCAAGCCTTACAGAAGTGCCAAAAGAAAAACCTCATATTCCTAGACGATCACTAACTATAAAAAACTTAAGCGACATAAAG
>MPUH01000813.1:0-33595 GCA_001970955.1 Stentor coeruleus | reverse complement strand
ATTGAAGACTTTTCCCAGCCTATCGGCTGGTCTGATAATAGAAATTCTCAATGTGGAGATGTTGTTATGTTAGGAGGATATTGTCAGTTTTCAGATTATGAAGTAAAAAAAACTTTTGAAGACCTTCCGATACATACACAAGTTAAAATAGTCGCGAATTTTCATTTTATTGATGCTTGGATTGGTGAGACTGGGTATATGAAATTGAATATTGATGGAGTTTATCATCATTATGTTTGGACTGAAAGCTATAAGGCTGGACAAGCAGGTGCTGGGGTTAATGTGTGTGGAGCACATCATGCTGAAGGGAAATTTGTAGCTACTGATTTGATGATTATTCCGCATAGTGAAAAAAATTTACATGTTGCATTTGGAGCTACATTAGAAGAAGATCCTTGTGATGAAAGCTGGGGAGTCTCTATGTTCCAAATATTTGTTAGGTAATAATTTTAAAATCATATGGGGTTTTTGATATATTATTGAATTTTTATATATTTTTGTTAAGATGAAGGCTATTTATATGAGATTAGCGATTGACTTGAGGAGTTTGGAAGACTTTTTTATTGTTTTATAAGGGTTATTTTTATTATAAAAGTACTTTTTTTGGGTTGTTATTTTTTATTATATGAATGATTTTTTGGATTTACAATTCTAAGTATTATGTTTTTACATATCACGTTCTAATTATAATCACCCAATAATATATATTAAGATTACAATACAAATTAAACATAAACTTAAACAGATTCCTAGAAGTCATAATACAAATTAAAAATATTCCATTTAACTAACATCCTATTTATTTTATACATAAATATTCTAGTTAAAAATATGCTGGTTCTTGAAGACCCCAACACATCACTCAAAACTCACAATCTCATCCATGACCATTTCATAAAACCTCAGACCATCAAGACAATTTTTCCAAGTAAAACATCAGGTAAGCACATAATTTCATGTGAAAACGGAATGTCATATCATGGTGATATTTACTATAATAAAAAATCAGGATACGGTATTTTATACAACCCAGACTCTTCAATAAACTACTCAGGTATGTGGAAAGATAATAAAAAACATGGTTTTGGGGTTGGATACTATGAAAACGGGGTTTACAAAGGCCAGTGGTTTGAAAATCATCATCATGGCCAAGGTGTTTACATATGGAAAAATGGGGATATATATGAAGGTTATTGGAAATTTGATGACAAATCCGGCAAGGGGAAGTTCATAAAAAAAGACTTGGGGGTGATACTTGAAGGTTATTGGAAAGATGACAAAATGTATGGCAAAGGGCAGAAAATCGATAAAAATGGCAGGTACGAAGGGGATTTTATAGACAGTCAAGAACATGGTCGAGGGAAGTTTTATTATAATACTGGGGAAAAATATAAAGGATCCTGGGATAAAGGGCAGAAATCAGGTCTTGGATTCTTTCAATATTCAAACCATCATATAGAATATTATGGTTACTGGACAAATGATATGAGAAATGGACAAGGAGTCCAATATTATGAAGATGCAAAATATGTTGGGAATTTTAAAAACAATCTTAGACATGGGAATGGGGATTATATATGGAAAAATGAATGGGTTTATAAAGGTCAATGGGATGAAGGGAAATGCTCAGGAATGGGTAAAATTTATAAACCTGGTGGGATTTTGTTTTTTGATGGGTTTTTTAATAATTTTATGAGAACTGGCAAAGGTATTCAATATAACAACAATGGTAAATATGAAGGGAATTTTAAAAACAATAAAGCTAATGGATTTGGGGTTTATACATGGAAAAGTGGGGTGAAATTTGAAGGGAATTGGATTGAAGGGAAAAGAAATGGACCAGGGATTGTTTATTGTAATGATGATGTTGTTGTTAAAATTGATCAATGGAATGATGATGAAGTTGTGGAACTAGACCCTGATGATAAACTCCATCATTTTGAAGGAGTTTTTTTTAGTAAGAGCAGAAGGAATTTTAATAAGTTTGTCAGGGCGATAAGAATGATAGCTTTTAAGGGAAATAGGAAATCGATATAATATTAAATCATTTGATAAAAATATAAAATCCTCTCCTAAAAACTCAATCAAATTTTTTTTTCATTTTCTTTACAAAGATAGAAATCCTTTTATAATTTTCATATAAACTTCTTATACCTCTCAAAATCCTTATAAATTTACATATAGTTTACATATCTAGGTTTAAAAACAGGTGTAGGCAAATCAAAATCCTCTGATAAATTCGTCAACCTAACCCTCGAGCACCCAATCGATTCTATCCTNGTAGGCAAATCAAAATCCTCTGATAAATTCGTCAACCTAACCCTCGAGCACCCAATCGATTCTATCCTATTTCCATAATCAAAGCCTTGAATATCTTTTTTTTTCCTAACAACAAACACAGCTTTTTTCTCCCTTCTTATCCCTTGACTTCCCCAAGATCTTTTCGGTACAGATAAAAGACTTGATATTGACATGCTTTCCCCATCACAGTATTTTTCCATATAATCCCTAATCCTGTATTGTTTTTCTAGATCCTTCATAGAGTTCTTATAAAAAAAACCATGCAAAATCCTACTTTTCGACACCATCAACTGACTTACCCCAGGTTTTTTTCGTGCTTTAAGTCCTTTAAAAGATAAATTTTTCCCTTCAACTTCAACCGAGTTACTAAACCTAATATCCTGTCTAGAAACTTTATATGTTTTCCTTGAAGTACTTGAAAGCTTAGCTTCGAGAATCCCTGATCTGTTCTTTTTATTAACATCATAAGCATACTTAAACTGAATCATGAGTTTTATATTTCAAAAACCTTTAGCAAAGATTTTTTCATGCATAATCCTGACTATAAAATAAAGACAATTCATAAAGTTTATAAAGAAAATCTTAGAATCCCTGGTTTAAAACCTATATTTTTACCCTTAAAAGGTTTATATTTTGTTACTTCATACGCAGTATCACATAAGCTAAAATGTGGTCATGGATAAATAAAAATGCAGGGGAAAAGTGAAGGGAGCACCCTAGAGTTCACATTAGTAGACCCAAGTGGAGCTAAACATCCTATTCGCTTATCACCTGCTGATTCACCAATAGACCTTAAAGCTTATATGAGTGATTATGCTCCATTGTCGCATTATACAAACTATCATTTTGAAGCTGAAGGCAAAATCTTTCAAGATTATATTGAACTATCAGAACAAGGTATTGGAGAAACCCTTGTAATGGTTTTAAACCCTTATAATGATCGAAGTTTTCGCCAACATCTTAAAAGAGTTAAAGAAATATTAGCCCACCCACCCTCAGCATTTTCTAATGTTATTATTACAGCTAAAGAAGAGATTTTAGAATTGAATGAAACTATAGAAAATAATATTCCGAATTTTGATATAGAGTCATTATTACTCCAACCAAAGAAAATTTTAAGCCCTATGTCAGCTTTGAATCCTTATAGTAATGAAGAAGAAGTTTTAGAGGTACCGAGTTGTGTTAATCAAATAAATCTTTCAGAGTTTAATCCTCCAAGTGGTAGGAGGAAAGTGCTTGGAGATTTAGGATATGTTGTGGCTAGAACTTTAGAAGGAAGTACTGTGCATATAACATGCGCAGTAAATGGTTTTTATGTAAACTCAACTGATAATGTTAAAGGGATTTTAAAACCTGAACCAACATCAGAAATCGTCACTGGCAAGACTTTAGTTGAATTACTAATAAAAGTTAGCCCAGGTTTTAAAACTAACTGGAACAAACTTATCACAATAGGTAAAGAATGGAATACAATCAGAAACATCTTAATGGTCACACCAACCCCTAGTTGGATTGTTGAAAAGTCAGAAGAATCATTTGAACCAGAAAACATAGCAATGAGGGATTGGAATGAAGAGTTTCAAATGGTCCGTTCTCTACCTACTGAAACCCCATTACAAAGAATCCAACGAGATAAAGCATTAGGTAAAATCTATTCTGATTTCTTAGAAGTAGCTATAAACGGGGCTAAAAATGTGATAAATGGTTCAGTTCAGCCTTTAAACCCAATGGACCCTCAGAAACAGCAGCTTTTCGTTATGAATCATATATTTTTCAGTTTCACTGAAGATTTGGGTTATATTGTAAATTTTATATAGCAACAACAAGGTCCAGATGCTTCATATACTCATGTATCAGCAAATCATGATCTAAGGTCTTTAAAGCTTCTTTGTAGTTTAGAAATCCCTAACCTTCATAGTATATTTAGTGCTATTATTGATTATAGAGGCTATAGAGTTTTATGTCAAAGTATTATTCCAGGAATTCTTAATCAAAACCCACAAACAACAGCACAATATGGAAGTATTGATGATGGGCAAACTATAGCTACAGATCCAATTTTTCATGAAATGATGGGACAAATATGCGATAAAGTGTTTTTAGAAAGCAGCAAAGTTGTTGATAAAAACAATCAGGTCCATGAAATATGGGGAGCATTAGATACTAAAGGGATTAAAGGCTCGGATCAGAGGATTTACTTTTTAGAAGCGTTAAGAATGACCCCAAGAGACGCGAATTATATGGGCGAAGAGTTCGCACTGTGCCTTTTAAGACCAGAACTTGTTGAACAGTATCAGCAAATTATGCAAAATAAGTTCATCGAAGGGAAAATGAAAGAACATGTCGCTGATAAACCTGCTGAAGAAAACAAGATCTCCTGGGAAAACTTCCAAGAAATCGTCAAAAGCTATAAAAAAATCACTTTTAACCCTAATGTTTTTACTGCCGTAACTTTTGCTGAAGAAGATAAAGAAAGGGAACAAAAAGTTCTTGAACTAAGCAAATTCCTTATAGATCAACAAATATCAAGTTTCCTAAAAGTAATCTGTTCTGAAGATGGGTGTTGGGCTAAAATCGGCAACAGCATTTCTGAAGTTCTTCATAAATTCGGCATAAATTTAAGATATATTGGGAAAATATGTGATCTTTTACAATCAGAAGAACAAAGGCATATAAAATGGATGTTTGAAAGATTTGCTGTAGCAAGAAGCGCAAAACATGTTTTTAATGAAATTTTTAGGGATACTCCTGAATTGTATTTAGCTGATGTTGCTGCACAGTTATTGAATGCTTTAGTGCAGACTGCAGAGCCTAAAAGCAATGAGAATAAAAAGAAAAGAAAGAGGAAAAAAGGTAAAAAAGAAGATATAAAGACAGAAAATCTGATTGAGATTAAGAAGAATGAGGAATATGAAGCGGATTATGTGTGGAAATTAATCAAAACACATGCTCAGAAACATTTCGGGATGAGGTTGCCTGAGAAACTAGGATTTTGGGAAGCTGTAGCATCAGGAGCATTAATTGTATCATTCAAAAGAGAAGTTTGTCTACAAGTTGGCTTATTGATTGAAGCAAATGTAAGCCTCAGCAATCGTGTTTCACCCAACAACATATTTGGATTCAGCGTCAAAGTCAAGAATTTAGATTGGAAAAGTGTTGAAAGTCGCTGGCTTTATGAAACTGGAATCAAGTCTATAACTGAACAAAATCTTGATGTTGGCTTAGACATGCTAATACAAAGCGCAGGGATCCAAGCACAAGTATCAGGGAATTTACATGCAGAAGTTGCAGCAGTTTATCAGAAAATATCTCAAATCTGTTTTACTCAAAACCAATTAAATAAAGCTATTAAGTATCAGCATACAGCAATTATGATTTATGAAAGGATTTTAGGTTTAGATCATGCACAAGTTGGAAATAGTTATATAAACCTTGCTTGTTATTATCAGAATGCTGGGAAATACACAAGATGTTTAAAACTTTATCAACATGCTTTGCAGATTTTTATGTTAAATTATGGAGAATTATGCCCTGAAGTTGTGTTTATTTTAGTTAGTCTTGGGATTATGTATGGTGATGCTAATATGCATGAGACTTCAGTTGGTATATTGACTAATGTTATAGGAATGTGTTTAGCCTTATATGGAGAAAAGTCATTATTTGTTGCTGAATATTCACATATTCTTGCTGCAGAGTATAAAATCATGAAAGAATATAATGCTGCACAACAATGGGAAATGAAAGCATTGGATATCATGAAAAGTACCCTAGCCCCAGACGATAAACGTATAAAAGATTGTGAACTTTTTATTGAAGAGTTGACTAAACAGATTAGAGAACCTGATAGCGTAGATAAGTCTAAAACAAAAGACCCAAAAAGTTATCTCAAACAGAAACTTAATGCAAGGAGGATAAAAGCGAAACTAGGAATTCCTACACATCAACTTTACCAAACATATCCTACATTTAACTCTTTTAACTGAAATAGTTTGAGAATAGTATAAATGGGATTTTTTAAGGTGTTTTTATATATCCAGATTCTTACTTTGTTAAAACAAGTAGAAAGTACTCAAGAGATCAACAAATGTATTGAAAGCTTAAAGAAATGGGGTAGGAATCTTATCATACCTGAAGATATTGAACAAGGGAACTATGGGAAAATGGGCCGATATAGTGGAAGAAGTCTAAACGACCTTGGTTTTTATTATGAATGTGAGGAAATCAATAATGCGAACTATATAATTTTCTCTATACAAGATTACCCTCCAATAGTCTTAGGTTTATGTCTTCCAAAAGATTGTACTGTTGATGATTTGTGGGAAGTGATTCATAAAAACTTCACATTGTCCTTACAAAACCATATACAAAAAGTAACTTTAGAGTATTCAAATAGTATTGAAATAAGTGAAAATAATCAGCATATAAAAAAAGAGAGAAAATTAACAGGGAATGTTATAAAAGATATAATAAAACCTAGTCATGGGGTTAAAAGTGCTAAAGATATGGACTCATTTGCTATAGGAATATTATGTTTTATGAGTTTAATTTTTATTATTTGTTTATCAGCTACTTGGTATGAAATTAAATATAAACGTCCAGTTGTGAGGATGAGAAGAAAGTCAAGATTTTTAGATGCAGACCCTGAGAAAATTGTTATATCAAGTTTTGTGCATATGGAAGAGCAGGAAAAGCATTGGAAATATGAAAAGTATGTGCTAGCTTGGTCGATATATGGGAATATTAAGAAACTTTTTAGTACAGAAGGATTTGATAAGAAAAATCCACTTAATTGTGTCAATGCTATAAAAGTTTTATCGATTGCATGGGTTTGTTTTGGTCATACTGAATTGTATAGAGCACAAATATCTGTGGTGCTTAATGTAGATGATCTAGGTTTGTATACAAAACATGTGTATTTTTCTTTTGTTTATGGAGGGCAGTTGGCAGTAGATTCGTTTTTTTGGGTGTCTGGATTGCTGCAAGGGGTGATTATGACGAAAAAGTTGGCAGAGAATTCGATAAACAGAGGGGTTTTGGTTTTAAATCGAGTTTTCAGAGTGCTTCCATTGTTTTTAATGATCATATTACTGAGCTGGGCTTTAGTTAAATATATTGGCAATGGTCCAAGATGGTATTTCGCTGATGGATTTATGCATAGAGGTTGTAAAGACTACTTTTGGACATATGTTCTCTTGATTAACAATTTTGTTATCCCAAAAGATAACAACAACTGCTTAGTAGGTTCATGGTACATCCCAAACGATGTGCAATTTTTTATCATCGCTCTTATCATAATCCACCTCTACGTCAACAAAAGCCGCATTTATGGCTGGGTTCTAATCTTTTTCACAATTTCTTTCAGTATCCTCACAACAATAATCATCGCATATGATGAACATTTAGAAGTTAACCTTTTAAAAACAAACCCATCATCTTATCTCAATGATTTTTACTATAAACCATATTGCCGTATAGCTCCATATCTTTTAGGTTTACTTACAGGTTTTATTTATTATAGTAAATCTTTCTCAGAATCTTCAGAAAAATTCGACAATATTTCAAGTATGATTATTCATTATATATCAAAAAAATCTTATATAAGAATAACAATGTATCTTTTAGGGCTTTTTCTAATAAACCTGACTATTTTTGTCCAACATGATACTTATGATACTAATGCTTGGACAAGGTCACAAAATGCTGTATTTCTTGGATTTTCAAGACTAACATGGCCATTGGGACTTTCACTAATATTCTTGCCTATGATTTTAGGTCAAGCATCGATACTCAGACCTTTTTTTCAATCAATATGGTGGATGGGTACTTCAAGGCTAGTCTTTTGTGTTTATCTTCTTCATATGGTCATAGGCCAAGTGTACTTTTTTTCTCAACCTATGACTTATTTTTATTCTCAAACAAACCTCATAATGGATTCTCTTTTCATCCTTATCATGTCCTTTGTCATAGCCATCCCCTTAGTTTTACTAATAGAAATGCCATGTCACAATATCCAAAAACTCCTTTTAGGTAACTAACATATAAGAAGAACTAAGATTAGCTAATGATGGGTTAGCCAGTAATCCGTGTGAGGAGCATTAAGATCCATTACTAGAGGATTTTCTTGCTCCCATTCTCCATTCCAAGGAACAACACGTTCTTTAAATTTGTTTCTACTAACAAATATATATCGAGCCAAAGCGTCTGCATTATTTTCTAAACCTATTGGCACACGATAAGCTGGCTTGTTGAATAAAAACCAGTCTTCATATTCAAGTGTGAAATCTGGGCTTCTAAGCGATTTCCATTTTAAGAGTTTTCTTTTAAGCAAAGGGAAGCAGGAGAGTTCATTCAAATGGTCCTCACTATATCTTGTGAGTTTCAAAGCTCTTGATCTGGCAATGTCAATGCCGATAACCCAGCAGGAAACACGAATATAAGGATTAGTGAAGGGTAACTTACGCATAACTAAAAGCAGAAATGCCGTGTAGGTGAAAAATCCTTGGTACATTGGCCAATCTTTCCAATAAGTTGAGTTACGAACCGGCCTTTTTACACTGTCTTCAATCGGAATGTTTTCAATAGCTTCAAGCCTGTTCCAATACTCATTATACTTTTCCCCAAAGTTCCTACTCAATGCTTCTCTATTGTCTACAACTTCAGCCTGTACAGGCTCCTTTTGTTTAGACCCTGATTTTCCCATTTATTTACTATGGCTCATATTTCACCCATGACAAATCCAATAAAGTAAAAATAACTTATTCTTTAAACTATCTTTAATCTTAAATATTACTATATAAACTTCTTATAAAGCTTATTGTTCATATAAATTTAAATATTTGATTATGAATAACCTTATTTGTGAGTTACAAGAAGTTCATAATAAATGATCCAATATAACATATCTACGATATCCCGCAGACCAACTGAAACATCAGTTGTTGAGATTACTGATATACATAAAGCTTGTAGAACTGGGGACTTAGAAACTATTAAGCGAGCTTTTCACGTTGATCCTTCGAAAGTTAATACAAAAGATGAGGCATTAGGATGGACACCACTGTTTAGGACAGTGATTTTTGGACATGTCAAAGCGACGAAATTTTTGCTTAAACATGGAGCTAATCCTGACTTAGTTAATAGTTTAGGAGAAACTCCTTTACATCAAGCTGCTGATAATTCTCAATATATAATCGCCGAATTACTACTTCAGTATAAGGCTGATCCTAATAAACAACAGAATGATGGGGATACACCTTTGCATCATGCAGCTTTTAGAGGGGATAGTAAGATGATTGAGATTTTACTTAGACATGGAGGTGATTCTAATATAAAAAACTCATTGTTTGGCAGGACACCTTTACATTTTGCATGTGATTGCGCACATGAAGAATGTGTTTTACTTATGCTGCAATACAAAGCTGATGCGCATATGTTTGATTCACAAGGAAAAACTCCATTCCAACTAGCAAATCCTAGTATCCAAAGAGCTATTGAGAATTTTTCTATGATGGGTACAGTTATTGTCCATGAGTCTCCAGTCCATACACAAGATAATCAGGAATCAGCTCCTGATCTTCCTGTAACAGCCTTATCTAAATGGCTTGAAAACCTTTCTTTAGCAGATTATTATCAAAATTTCATATCTTATGAATATGATGATTTAGAGACTTTATTAACTCAAATGCAATCTGTAATTCCTATATCATTACAAGAACTTAAAAGACTTGGTATTGATAAACTTGGACATAGATATCGGATTCTTATAAAATTAGAAGAAGATTCAGGGCTTTTTCCCCCAAAAACTCCATTAAAAAATCAATGGCAATGTTGTAATGTACCAAGAAAAACACAGTTTGGGTTTTTGACTGTAAGTTTAAATGCTTGGCTTGAAGGATTAAAATTGTTGGAACTTAAAGAAAATTTTGTAAACAATGGTTTTGATGAGTTTCAGTATATTGCTGCACAGATGAAATCAAGATATCCGATAAATAATGAAATATTAGAGGAAATTGGGATAACAAAACCTGGGCATCAGAATAGGATTATTGGGAATTTGATTGAAGAAGCTAAGGAAAGACCGGGAATTGTCGTTGAAAACTCACAGACTAAAACTTCTTGTGAAATGTGCAGCATTTTTTAACTAGTTTTGCTTTTAGTGATAATGATTTATATTGATAATTTAGGGTGATTAAGGATGATAGAATGATTACTGTTTGATGATTGAATTGTGTGAATTTTCATTGGGTAAGATGGGTTTTAAATTTGGAATTGGGAAGTTTGAAAATGGGATTTTAATATTGAAATTTGGAGTTTATTTGATATATAAAGGCAATATTTAGACTATGAGGTTAATTAGTTTCTAAGCTAATCTCTATCGATATAACCAAGCTGAGGAAGGAAATCTTCGAAGCTAGGCTCATTGTTAAATAATTCCTCTAGTTTGCTATTAAAAAACAGCTCATGCTCTAATTCATTTTTGTCGATGCTAAAGGTTGAAATACCTAATCCAGTACTAAGAAAAATTTTATTTTCAAGTCTACTAAGTAGAATTCCTTGCAATTTAATATTATCAGAAACATACAAATATGCTTTCAATTTATTACTTTCAAAATTCAAAACTTCTACACTATTCGATGATGTAAATACTTTAAACTGTTTATCTTCTGTATATAGTATTTCTGAGTTAGATGTGCATGGGTTATAATGTATTGCTTTTTTAGTGTTGCATAATATTTTTTTAGAATTGCACATAAGTGGGTTTTGCTTACTATTAGGTAATTTCATTACACTCACACTTAGTAAATTATTTAAAACGATGAATCGATTACTACTTGTCATAGAAAAACTCGTTATATAAGCATTAAACACATAAGCATCAAATATATAATCATAACCAAATTCACTTTCAATAAAATTTTTTTTCCTTTTATCATTCAGATTCCATAAATGAAATAACGTAGCCCAATAAATATTTTTTCGAAAGACAAAAATTGATTCGTCTAAGCTGGAAAAACAAAATCCTAATCTTTTAAACAAAAACAAAGGTGATCTATTAACCAAATCCCAAATAATAAATTCAAATTCTGATATTGACATTAACTGATTGTTATTCATAATAGCAACACTTTTAACACTTTTATTATGTCCTTTTAACACTGCTTCTTTTTTTTTAATAACTAAATTCCACACTCTAACAGTCATATCATTTGACCCTGACACAGCTAGAAAATTATCATTCGATATTGCAACACTATTTACACTATCTTTATGGCCTAAAAATACAGCTTCTTGTTTTTTATTTTGAAAGTTCCATAGTCTAACAGTTTTATCATGTGATCCAGTTATTATAAATTTATAATCTCTTGATATTGCAACAGACATAACCCCATTTTCATGCCCTTCAAGCATTGCTTCTTGTTTTTTACTAATAAGATTCCAAATTCTTACCTTACTTTTTTTATTTGACCAATATGTTCCTGATCCTGATATTGCATATTTATAGTCATTTGTAATAGAAACACAATTTACATCCCCTTCATGTGCTTCAAGTATTTGTTTTTCCTTTTTTTCAATAAGACTCCAAATTCTTATAGTTAAATCAGTAGATACTGAAACTAGAAATTTATTATTTTTTGATATTGCAATATTATATACAATATCAGTATGACCTAAAAATTCAGTTTCTTGTCTTTTTTCTTGTAAGTTCCACATTTCAATTGCCCCATTACCAAATCCTAATATTATAAATTGATTATCACTTGTTATTGCAATAGTTGGTATAACATTAGTATAACCTTCAATTATTGTTATTTGCTGTTTTTTAAGTATGTCCCACATTCTTATAGTAAAATCATCTGATCCAGAGACTATATATTGATCATCATTTGTGATTGCAAGACATGTTACTGTTCTTGTATGGCCTTGTAGTACTCCCTCTTCTCTTTTTTCTTTTAAATTCCATAGTCTTATATTGTTATCACACATTTTAGAATATGAACCTGATCCTGATACTACAAACTGATTATCACTGGTTATTGCGACACATTTTATTGAATCAGTATGACCCATAAACTTTACTTCGTATTTATCATCAAGAAAGCTTCTGACAATAACACTATATTGAGATGAATCTAAACTAGCATTTGAACTATAAATAATAAATTGATCATCTTTCGATATTGCAACAGAAGTAACGTCGTCTGTATAAAAAACAGTTTCTTGACATTTTTTATTTATATTCCAAACTCTAACAGTCCCATTCGATCCTGAAACTATAAAACAAGAGTTATTTGTAATAGCAACACTTGTTACATAATTTTTGTGACCTTCAAATACTATTTCTTGTTGATTTTTTAGAATATTCCATACTCTAACAGTTTTGTCAAATGCCCCTGTTACTAAAAATTTATTATCACTTGAGATTGCAACACTTGTTATTCCAAATTCATGACCTTCAATATTTAAGCCATAATCATATTCAATAGTAGATTTACTTGCTCTTCTTGTACCCTTTTTAAGCATTTTCGAATTCTTTATTAAATCTCCTTTGATATCAGAAAATTTAGGGCTATCAAAAACTAAGAATTCTTTGATGATTGCCTTAGCTCTAATAAACTCTTCATATTTAAACAACTTTTTTTCACTTATTTCAATGTATTCATTTATCATATCATCCAGATAATCAATAGCAAATTTTACCATGTTCTCAATTTCATCATGAACTGCTAAAGCTTGACTCAAAATAGAATTTTTTTGGTTTTTAATAGCTATAATAGATTCTTCAATACTTTGTTTTAGCTTTATTGAATCAGATACTGATAACTTGACTTCAATATCTCCAAAATTGCATTGGAGCTTGACAGCTTTGTGTTTTTCAAAGTGATCCTTAGCACATTCGTCACAAAAAAATATCCCATTGCAGCTGTTACACTGTTTTATAGGCTTATCTTTACAATTATTTGTACAGCACTTCAGCATATTATTATATTTTTAAAATTTCAAAGATGTTTAATTAATAAGGATTTTCTAATTGAAGTTTGTAGGTTAATGATCTTGAAACTTTTAGATTTGATTTAGGCTTTACTCTATTAATTTTCTATTATAATTTTCATCTAAAATTTTATTGTTTGTTTTAGGATTTTTTTTAGCCTTTATATTTTGTTTTATTTTATCTAAAACTTGATAATATTTTATTTTATATATACAGTTGAGTTCCTATAAGTTGACAGCTTCTGGATAAAATATTTTGGTCAACCTACAAGAATGGTTAACTTAAAATTACTTTTCTATAGAATAATCACATAATCTTTACTTTCTAAGTTTTTATCTTATAAAAATATTTAAAACTCCATTATGCATTTCTAACAAAAACATCTTATAAAAATGATAAAAATCTTAAATCTACTTTTAAAATACTTAAATTATATCTTAAAACACACAAATCTTACCTTTTAAAAAAGCCTTTTAGTTTTATATCAAACCATAATTTTATCAAATCATTTATATCATAAATTAAACCTAAGTCAAAAATATCAGTTTTAATTTAATTGAATATTATATTATAACAGCCTCATACTCATAATAAAAGTTGTTTAAAGACTCAGTAATATTTATTTTATATAACAAAATCTTATAAATAATGGAATTAAATGAAAAGGGATTAGAACAAGTTCCAATAGAAAACACTATAGAAAAAAAGATATTTAATGAGGAAATGCAAAATCAATCATTTGAAAATACTGAAAATTTAAAAGAGCATAAAGCTATTGAAATTAAAACCCTTTTTCATCAG
This sequence comes from Stentor coeruleus, assembly GCA_001970955.1. Taxonomy (NCBI): domain Eukaryota; phylum Ciliophora; class Heterotrichea; order Heterotrichida; family Stentoridae; genus Stentor; species Stentor coeruleus. The sequence continues at coordinate 19,503 of MPUH01000813.1, read as the reverse complement.
CTTTATGAAAAAACGTGATTTTAACATAGGGATTTAGATGAAAATGAAGTGACAAAAGCGTTGCTTAAAAAGTTTACAAATAAAATGATAGATGATGAGTTAGAAACAAAAGAAAAAGAAAATCAAAAGATTTTAGATGTAAATAGAGAAGAAGACCATTTAGAAGATAAACAAGATAAAGATAGCTCAGAACAAATCTCTGAAGATGAAGAAAAAGGCCTGGAATCTAAGGAAAACCCTTCGCCAGAACATGAAAAGTACTTTTTAACCAGGATAAAATCGATTAAAAAAACAATCAAGTCATCAAATTTCTCACAAAGTTCATTAAAAATCCCATCCTTGCCGAGCGAGTCTCCTTTTCCTAGTAACCCGAACTCTGATTTATCATCCTATACATCCCAAACCCAAAATATTCTCTCAATCCCTATAGACATTTTCTTACAAAACATTCTTTCCCATAAAGACTTTATAGAAAATCTCTTTACCCTTATAAAAAAACCTAAAGATATCCTTAAACGAGTTATCAACAGAATCCATTTTTCAATAACAGAACTTCAATTGTATTATTTTCCTGAAGAAATATTAGTACTTATTGATAATAATCGATATATAAACTCATCAGGGAATTTACATTATGATATTGAATTATCATTTGATATATTTTTTAAAGCTGTAGAAAATTTATATATATCTTTAGCTTATCCAAATCCTTTTAGAGATAATTTGATGAAGAGTTTTAAGGAGTATGAGGAAATGAAAAAACTAACAAAGAATGAAGAGGATTTGAATTTTATTAATAATATTTTGATAAAACTGAAAGGGCAGATTGTGAAAAGTATGAGAAGGGTTGAGAGAAAGGATAATAAGGATGAGTATATTAGGAAGGTTGAGAATAATCTTAGGGAAATTTTTTATTTTTATGCTAAGCAGCAGAATTCAGCAGAAAACTCATATACAACTTTTGATGAGCTTATGAAAAACTACTCTGTTATAAACCTAACGAAATTTCTGCTTTTTGTCAAGGATTTCAAAATTGTAAAAGAACACACAAATCCCAAAAAAATCTCAGAGCAAATCCAAACAATTCAAGACATTTACCGTAAGAATTCTGACTTTCTCAAAAAAATGAAAATAAACCATTTTATCCAAGCTGTCAAAGACATAACTGAAATTTTCTTCGATAATGATTATGACAAGCAAAACAACACTGATTTCTGTAAGCTTGATAATCAAGAAAAATATTTGAAATTTTATGAAATCATGCAATTCGACAACTCTAAAGAATTCCGCAAGAAACTTGTTGGTGCACCTCACTTTGGTGTCCAAGAATCTCGTATTCCCTCAAATGATTTATCAAAAAACTATAAATTCCGCCCTAAAAAAATGAAACAAATGAAACAAAACATTAAAAAATGGCAACTTTCAAAAGCTTTAGATAAAACCATTATGAAATCAAGGCCTTTACCATTAGAAAAGTCTTTAGAAAAGTTAAGTATATTAAAAAAACCAGTTAAAATTGGGTCGTTTGTAAGTAATGCTTTGTCTAGTCAGATTATAAAAGATGAATATGATCTTAGTGATTTGATTGATGAGAAAAGTAGTGATGAGGAATTGTATCTTACTTTAAATAAGTCGAAGTCACATAATTTAAGTCAGGAGATACCGGGAAAAATATTGAAAAGGGCGAATGAATTGAATTTGTCGGTACAGAAACAGGAGAACAAAAAAATGGATGATTTCTTGAAATCGACGTCTAAGTATTTTGCTAGGGCTATGAAGTATGCGGGTAAGAAAAAGTAAATTTTATGGGTAAATTACTGAGTTTAAAATTTAAAATATTTTAGTAGAGAAATTTGATTTAAGATGGAAATTTATGGTTGTTTGAAAGGGTGGATGGGAGTTTTAATTTTTGAGAGGGAATTTTTGGACAGTGGAAATTATTATTAAATGTGGTAGATGGTTGTGGGGAATATGATTAGAACTGAAATAGATTTTTTGTTATTGATATTATGAAAAAAAATGCAATTTATGCTTACAATTGGATGGACTTGGATTATTAGATAGCTTTTCGTATTTGAATATGCGAATATTAGTATATATTATATAGCATATTAGTAATTACAAAACCTTAGTAAAAATATAAAATTCAGCAAAATTCCACAGCAACCACTCTTTTTATTACAAATACGTTTTTTTTATATAATAAAACCTTCTTATATAAAAATTCCTATTTTTATCTAAAATTGCACATAATTATCAATAAAACCCTGCTAAATATTACAAAACTCCCACTTCTTCCTATAAAAATCTCAACCTCCACTCATGATCAAATCCAAGACAAAAACTCCACATTATTTTACTTTAACAAAACCTTAAATTAAGCAAATCTCTAAGTTTCAGGAGGTCCATTAAGAAAAATCACAGGAAAACTATCAGTATTAAAAAGTTCAATCGCCAAAGGATTCTTCCTACTCGTCCTACTCAAAAAAGCTTGCCTATACTGCATATTCACAGGTAAAGGTGATGATCTCCCATCACCACTGGAGCTACTATCACTATCACTAGCCATAGATTTCTTCCTAACTCTCTGATTTGGTATCCTCAAATTAAAATTAGAACATTTCTTCATAAGTTCAGGTCTTTTCTTATAAACCCTTTTAATTTTCATAGGTTTTCCCATAATCGCAGCTGCCGAAAAGTCTCTTTTTGAAGTCACTTCCGATCTCTGGAATGTAAATTTATAAGCTTCATTCAAATTAACATTTTTCGAATACTTGAATTTTGTATTATCAATTTTTCTTAATATCTCTTTTATGTTTATAGAAATTTTGTAGGCTGTACAACTATTTGCCACATGTCCTAAAATATTACAAAGATAACAACGTATATGTAAAATCCCTAAACCTGAACGTCCAGTTTCTGTTATTAAAGCTTCGGTCATACATTTTTCTACTGGACGACTTGATAGTATTTTATTCATAACAGGTCTACTTAAGACAAGAAGTTCAGTAAAAGAAACACTTTTTGCTGAGGCTGTACGTGTTGTTTCTAAGAAAAATCCAATCTCCCCAAAACATTTCCCTTTGTTTAGGGTTTTAAAAGTTGTTGAGGTACTGGCGTGGTAGATTTCGATTTGTCCGTTTTGGATGAAATAGATGGTTGAACTGTTTTCGCCTTCTTCGAAAATCCCGTCCTGTGGGCCGAAAATCTGTAGACGTAAATGGTAGCCGATAAATTTGAGGAAACTTTGTTGGTATATTTTAAAAACTGGCTGTTTTGATAAAATATGCCCTCTGGTCTGAGTGAAAATTTCCTCTCTCAAAGGCAGAGATAGATCTTTTAATATATCATTTTCTTTATGAGATGACTTTCTCTCAGCTTCTCTACAGAACGTTATATACCTCAAAACTTTATGTCGAAGCGAGCCAGGGATTTTATTTTGTGATATAAACGCTTTACATTTTTTCAATAAACGCTGTGTCTCATTGCTTTCAAGTTGATAAGAATCTAAAGTGCTTTGTATTTTCCCTAGTATATATGCAAAAATAATAATATCAATACACATGATCATAATAGTTAAAAGTCTTTGGTCTGTTGTTACAATATTTAAAGAATAATATCCAATTGATGTAACAGTAAATAATATGTAGTACAAATAATTTAAGTATCTTAAAGACTCATTTTGTATAAAAGTTGACCAAAGTTCACCTACTGAGTCTAGTTCTCTTATGTAAAAAATATGACTAAGACAGGAACTCCAATGGATTAATAGGCTGATAAGCAGTGAAAAATGTAGAAATTTTAAAGCTGTGACCGTGTGGATACTTGTAAACCGGTCTTCTAATTCGTAAAAAATTACTTTTAGACGGTATATGTGGATGAATTTTACTAAGAGAATAAATCTGAAAGAGTCTATACCGAAAACCTCTCCTGAGTAAACTAAAAAGTCATCTTGGATAACCATCTGAAAAGGTATACTGCCACAAAGGTCTAAAAAAAAAGTATTCTTGATATAATGCTTGACAATTTCAATCCTACTTGTAATCAAAAAACCTTTAAAATGAAACCCGGTATTAAGTTTTAAAATCATATCAAATAAAAAAGCGAAATCTGTAAATAATATAGCATTTTTCTCTCTTATTAGCATTTTGATAGAAAAACTCAGCTGATAAGGTATTATATACAACTTAATCATTAAGAAAAATAGCAAAAACATATCCCAAATAACTTTTATTGAACTGTCTGGGTTTATAATTAATTTCTTTTTCGTATTTTCATATCTTTGAAGAGAATCAATTGGGAAAAAATCAGTTTTTGTTGAGGTTTTAACAAAATTGCCATTGCGTCTACTTGAATGTTTGATATATTTTACTTCTTCAGCAATAGAAGTTGAAGACCAAGTTTTTCTTATGGATCTCATTTTATTTGGCTCATCTTTCATGTTTATTATAACATTTTTCTAAGGAAATGATGATTATAATAATATAGTGTATGATAAAATGCTTTAGAAATGTTAAAAGCTTTTCTGGTAAAAGTTTGGAGGTTTATATTGATTTTGTTGTTGAGAAGGAAAATGTGAGAAAATGATTTTTATAGAGGAAAATGGAAGTTTATAATGATTTTGATAGAATTTGGTAGTTGTGGATAAACTTGTCTTTTATAGTGTTTTTTTATAGTGTTTTTTTAATGTTTTTTTTAGTTGTGGTTTTATTAATGTTTTTAGGTATAGGAAATTGTAATGATATGTGGATTTTATATTATTGAAAAAGGTGGATTTTGAGTGGGATTATATAGTTTGTTGTAGAGAAAAATAAATTGTTTTTATACTTTGGGTTTTTAATCAGAATTTTATGTATTTTTTACTATATTGCAATACCTTAATTAAACTGTAAAAATATTTTATTTATAAGATATGCTGTTATAATAAGCCGGCTTTTTAATATATAAATTATATTTTACTCTTTTCAAGAATAATAAATCCCTACTTTTTTATCTCTAGGGAACCTTCTAGTCCTATCAAATTCATATTTCCAAATTCATATTTTCAAATTCCTCCCAACCACAGTTTTTTTCTTCACATTCCCCATAAACATATATTTATTTTCCATAATATTTCCCTGTTCTAAACCAATTCCAAGACCATAACTTTACAATTTTACAATTCTTCAACAATTATCCTTTTCAACTTATCCCTCTCTTTCAATTTAGCTACTTAAATTTCCTCTTTCATAATAATTGGCAAAATGTCTGTAGCAGGTTCAAAAAAAAGTGCTTCGTCAGGAATGTCTGAAGCTCGAAGAGAAAAGCTTTTAAAACTTAAGCATCGGGAGGATCTGAAAGGTAGACTAGTGACGAAATTCCTAGCAAAATACGGTAACCGTAGACGTCCATCATTCATAGAAAAAGAAGTTGAGAATGCTTTGAACGGGGTGCCTTTAACTGAAGACAACTTACGTAAATTAGACCAGAGAATCAATGAAGGAACAAGTATAGCTCCAAGCGAATCCTACATGTCGGGGATTTCTGTAAAGACCGGGGCGAGTCAATTAGCTTCAGTCAAACCCCCAAAGTCTGAAAAGTCAGTATCTTATATGTCTGGGGCTTCTAAACTTTCTGAAAACTCCAAAGCTCAGGATGTTGGAAGCCAATTTGATGTGAACTCACATGTCTCCTCAGAAATCCTCCCTTCAGACAAAGATGAATGGGCTGTAATAATGGAATACAAACAAGCTCTTTATCGTCAAGAAGAAATCCGTAGGCAAGAACGACTTAAACAACAAAAAGATGCGTTGAAAATCGAACTTGACAGGCAAATCGAAGAAAAGCGCAGAAAACAAGAACAAGAAAAAATGGAACTTCAACAATATATCGAAACCCAAGACTCAAATCTTAAAGAATTTGATAAAAGAGAAGCTACAAAACTCAAACTTCAACATGATAAGATAATGCATGAAAAAATGCTTAGAGATAGACAATTAAAAGACTTAAAACGGATGAAAAGAATCCAAACCAAAGAAGAAATCGCTATGGATGTAGCTATGGTTAACAGGCTTCAACAAGAACATAGAGAAGAAGTAGATGCTTTAAGGAAGAAAAAATATGATGAAATGCTACAAAGAAGACAAATGCTTGATGAAAATATGAAAAATCGAGTTAAGCAAAAAGAAAAAGAAGCTCAAGAAAGACAAGAAGATATAAATATGCAAAGAGCTCATGAGAGAATCTTAGATAAAATCGAAGATGATAGGCTAAATGAAATAAAAAAAAGAGAAGAAAGGATACAAGGTTATATGAATAGTATGGGAGAAGAGATATTAAAACAACAAAAAGATGCGAATATGGAAGAAGATCGAAGACTTATAGATTATTATCAACAAACCTTAGATTATGATGAAAATGAACAACAAAGGCTTAAAGAAAGGGATAAGATTCAAAAAGCGGAAATGAGGAAAATATTAGAAATACAGATGAATGAAAAAGAAGCTAGGAGGAAAAAGGAAAAAGATATGCAAGTAAAACAAGCGATGATATGGAAAAAAGATTGTGAAGAGTTTGATAAAGTCACTATGGAGGAAAAGGAAAAAAGAGAAGCGATTTATAAGATTTATTCTGATGAGTTGAAAAGACAGATGGTGGATAAGAAGGAAAGTCAGATGCATAAGATGGATTATATTGAGAGAGCTTTGAATAAACCTTTGCTTAAAGAGGTTATAGAAAAGACTAGACCGATAGTTAGACAATAATTTAGTTAATTTTATTATGATTAAGATATTAGAAATACATAAAATATATGATTTTATATCAGAAACTATGAACTTTTTAACTCAGTATATAATAAATATATCATCTTATAATAAACCTCAAAAAACCTATTTTCATATTAATCTCTATCATCTAAATAATTTCTAAATACGAAGTATCCTCTTCTACCGATTTAGGCTTAGGAGGTGGTTGTTCCTTTATAACCTCAAGCGGTCTAACTTTCTTCCCTTGTAAAATATCAATAATAAACTGATAAATCGACAACCTCTGATTAAAAAGTTTTTCAAGCGCATCTTGAGGTGAATTATCAGCAGGGATAATCAAAGATTCTCCATGATCAATTTTCTCTTTATCCTCATCCTCTTCTTCTTCCTCCTCTTCTTCATCCTCATCCCTTTCTCTACTTTTCTCAATACTTTTATTCATTTCCTCTTTTTCAAAATAAACCAATAAATTCTGCTCAACATCTTGTATAGCCACATGTAATTCTCTGCTTTCTTTATTTAACTTAAAAAAGTCTACAGTTGTTTTATTTAACGGGCAAAGATTTTGTTTATCAGAATAATGTATATCTAAAGTCCCACACCAAAAAAACCTTCTAGACTCATATAAAAGTCCTTCAAGTGTTTTTCTAGTATTTTCCCCAAATCCAATAATTTTCATACCTTCAGAAGAGACTTCATCAGTATTAAGCCCATTACTATTGAGAATATTTGTACTATAATGGGCCCATGTAAATGAAGACTCAGCTGGGGCTTGGGTTTCTTTAGCAAAAATAAGATCATTTGGAAATACAAGGCTTTTACCTAATTCTTTAGAATATTGAACTACTAAGTCTATGAATTTTGTCAGTCTAGAGTCATAATCATAGGATAAATTACCTAAGAAAGATAAGAAAATAAGCCCAAGTTCCCCAGCTATGAAGATTTTGTCTACAACATCAAGAAGGGCATAACACATGACAATTTTATCTAAATGGCTTATATGGCTTTGATTGTTTCCACCTATAAGGGCAACAAATGGGTGTTCAGGTTCAAAAAATATACTTGATAAAACTTTGACTTCTTTTTCTAAACGTAAACCTAAGACAGCTTCACATCCGTTTTCTGGGAATTCTAATGATGAGCATCCTGGGTTTACAATTGAACAAGGATCATTCCCGGTGTTTTCCATGTATTTATCGTTTAAAGCTTCATTTATAAACAAGTCGCAGTAGGTACAGAGTTTTTCTCGATATGCTTTGATTTTCCATAAGTCTAAATGCTTAACTTCTCCTTCTCTTGTTGCTGATACTCCAAGTTCCTCAGGGTGGAATCCAATGTTTTCTAGCATGATAATCGAGTTCTCAGGCAGGTCTTCAATTTTTTCTTCAAAATTATCGATTTCGACTTCTTCAATAAAATGGATATCAGTATCTAACTCTTCTTGTAAATATTGGACAATAGGCATTAAAGTATACTCTTCTCTGAAATCCCCTACTGCATGACCTAATGAGCCAACAATAATCACACATTTAGCTAAATGGTCTAAACAGAATCTTATAGTTGGAATAGCTTCATTTATAAGCTCAGGGTCGAGTATTTCTCTTAACAAACAATGTCTCTCATTTACTATTATCGGTTCTAAATCTGGATCAGTTTGTATATCAACTTCTTCAGTTTCCCAAACTTCTTCACTGAGTGGGACGTTGAAATTCAGTCTAATCATAACTTTTTTACCTTCTAAATCTGCATCTGCTAAACCGAATTTCCTTGACAATGAGCCTAGATTTGTTGGGTTTAAAGGGCTGATTTTACTTAAGGCTATTTGATAATTGGCTATATTGGAGTTTTTCATATGTTTATTGAGTCTGTTAGTGTTTTTAAGGATTTTAGGAAGCTCTTTGGTTTGGTTTATGGTTTTGACATGATCCCATTGAATGAAAAAACGCTCTTCGTCTAAGACTTTACTGATTATATCGACGAATGAATTTTTCGAATGCACGACAATACGTTCTTTATAAGTTTCTCTATCTTTATTTATGTCATCTTCAGTTTTCCCTTTTTTCCCTTTGGCTAATTTGGCCCGGGCAAGTTCTTTGTCTTGTTTTTCTTTTTGGATTTTATCAAGTTCTTCTTGAGTTAGTTCCCAAGGAAGTCGGAATCTATACTCTTCTAAATCCAACTCGGTTCTTAATGTTGAACTAATTCCTGGGATAGATTCAGCGAAATCAACAAGGACTTTTCTTGCACTATTCCAATATATTGACCTAGTTGGAGGTTTAGCTTTAGCTAGTTTGACTAGGAATTCAAGTCTTTTCATTTTGTCCTCTCGAATTTCTGGTTTTGAAATTTTGTTTATTAAAGCTCGGAAGTTGTCTAAAGATAAATCCCAAGGCTCGAAATTCTCTGAACCAGGGATTAAAGAGAGGACTTGGCTTTCGAGTTCTCTTAGCAAAGATATGATTTCATCAGTATGCCAAACTTTTTCTTTAAGGTTTTTAGCTTCGAATTGCTCTTGACATTGTTTAGAGTCTTCAAGATTTGGTGGAGGAGGTGTGGGTGTTCTAACATTACGAATTATGTCACTAAGAACTTCTTCTGCTGTATGGAGGACTATGCGCTTCTCAAACTCCTTTTCAAAAAAGTGCCTCTGAGCAATCATCTTATCTGTCTCAAAAGACCTGCCTGTCAAAATAAGCTGTGGAATAGATTTTACTACAAGTGGGTCAGTATGCAAATCCCACTCCTCAGTAAAAATCCCAACTTTTTTGCTTATAAAAGTGAACAAAAATCTCTTACTTTCCCCTGGTAATAGCATACCTTTGCTGTAATGGCAATAAAAGCGCGTAATAAAATCGTTTCTTTTAGACTTAATAAAATCTGCTCTAGTATATTTCTTCCATTCGTAAAAAACTGCCGATGTGCCCGTATTCGTAACAACAATATCATTACTTGCTGGAGTTCCTGCATAGTTTTCCATGTATAAATGGGTTTTGCTTAACATAACTTGAGGACCTTCTACCTTATCTTTGACGTCTTGAATATAAGCGGTTTTTAGAGCCATTTTATTATTATTCTTGAGGTCTAGAGATTTGAGATTTAATAATAAGGTATGTCAAGTTTTGAATGTGAAAGATATGGTTTTAAAGGATAGGGTTTGGAGATACAAGATGAGGATATGAAAATTATTTTGAGGATTGTGGTTGATGAAATTGAAAAATAGTTATTGTTGAAGTTTTATTGGTTTTTGCAATATCAGCTTTAGTATATCATAATAAAATTAGATAAGTTTATTTATTTAGATGATTTTATTGGTATTTTTTATACTAATCATCTTCTAATATTTAACTGCACATGCGAATAAAGTCATTCTTAATAATAACATTATGAATTACAATCGTAAAAACCCACTAATAACCCCTGAACTCACAGTGACGAAACTTGGCTCATCCCTAGCAAAATCATCATCTAAACCCAACTATCTTAACCTTTCTCTTATAGGCCGTCCAGGTCAAGGTCTCCATAGCTCTATTCAAACCCCAGAACAGCAAACGCTCCACACTTATTACTCAAATTTATCTAGTCGACTTACTGATTCAGATATTTATAAGCCTCCTCTAATCACCCTAACCCAACTTTCCCCAAACCAACAACTAAAAGATCCTAATCCTCATACAAAATCCATGTCAAGTAGCACCCAGCTTCTTTACAAAACCATTAAAGCTGAAGCTAAACTAGTCAGATCAATACTTGAAAACTCAGGTTTTATCCACACAGACTCACACACTTGGAACTTGCTCTGGTCAGGAATCGCTCTTCAAGAATACATTTACGAAGACTTGAATTCTAATCAAAAAATCAACCACTTTCCTTACTCAAACGAATTAACCCGTAAAGATAAATTATGCCTCAATATAACAGCTATGCAAGAAAAATATGGGAAAGAGCATTTTAACTTTATCCCAGAAACCTACATTTTGCCTGATGGTTTATCAAAAATCTACAACAAATTAAATTATGATAAAAAAAGTATATGGATAGTAAAACCAGCATGTTCATCTCAAGGAAAAGGTATATTTCTTGTTGATTCTATACTTGATGTGCCTATTGATAATATATGTGTTATATCAAAATATATTGAAAACCCTTATTTGATAAATGGGCTTAAATTTGATATAAGATTATATGTTTTAGTAACAAGTTTTGAACCTTTAAGGATATATTTATATGAAGAAGGTTTAACAAGATTTGCTAGTGAGAAATATGCTAATGATTTAAGAGAAAATAGGTATGTGCATTTGACAAATTATAGTGTTAATAAGAAAAATGAAAATTATATACAAAATATTAGTGAAAAAGAAGATGGGGTTGGGCATAAGTGGAGTTTGACTGCACTTATGAAATATTTTAAGGAAAAAGGTGTTGATACGGATGACTTGTGGATGATGATTTATGATATGATTGTTAAAAGTGTCCTGAGTATTGAGGGACATGTTATGGAAGCTTCTAAGAGGTTGGGATTACATAGAGGGAATTGCTTTGATTTGTTTGGGTTTGATGTGATTTTGGATAGTAAGTTAAAACCATGGCTTTTAGAAGTCAATTTAAGTCCATCTATGGCAACTGAATCTCCACTTGACTTCTTTATAAAATCCAACCTCTTAACCGATACTTTTAATCTTATTGGTATACGAATGAAAGCACCAAGAAAAGCTAGCGGATACAAAACATGCTCTAAACTAACAATCTCAAAGCTAAAAAACTCCCCATATTTAGTACAAAGACCTGCAAAAAATAAGCTCTCAGGGAAAAAAATCCAAGAAATTCTCCGAGAAACCCTAAGCGAATATTCAAGAAAAGGAGGATTTTTACGTTTATATCCTTGTAAAAACGCTGATTTTTACGACCAGTTTTTTTCTCAAATAAAACCAATAAACAAAATAATAAACTCTATATTATTCAACAACAATCAAGATTTAAACCATTTAGAAGGCCCTTTACAGCTAAAACCTATGCCAATATCTACCAATTCCCTAAAAAGCACAAGTTTTGATGGCTCAAATGATACTAAAACCTTACAATTCATCCAAGAAAACAAAGGAACTTTTAATACTGAAGAGTTATTAATAGAATACCTTCAGAGGATTATAAAATTACTCAAAGATATAAATGAAAAACACTTACCGAACGATATAAAATTCATTTTGGAAAACTTTTCTAGTCATTTTTCATGGAAAACACAAGAAAATATTGAGGTTTCATTGGTAAAAAAATTAGAAAACAGAATACAAGAAATGAAGTGCAGGAAAAAGAACGTCAAATCTATTCAGAAATTTAAAAATTTTGTGAGGTCAACCAAAAACAACCCTTTGCATGAATATAGTGATGAAGAAATCAATGATATGTTAGAGAATTTAAATAAAAAGGATTCGCTTGATGTAATTTGTGCACTTTTTGAAGGAAATGGGGTACTTAATATGCTTAAAGGGATAAAAGCTAAGAATAGTTGTTATGATAAACAGAGGAATCAGATTTTCGTTAGTGAACAAAGAAATCGCAGCTTGCCTAAGAGGCCAAATACGTCGGTAAGGCTGAAGTTTGTATTTTAATAAGAGTTTACAGTAAAAAATATACTATTTTTGCATAATATTCATAATTCTTATGTGTTTTATACAATTTCTCGCCTTGTAGATGTAGTTAAATAAGTATTTGTTTGTGAATTTATATATAGATTTTTATGATTATAATTTTAGATTTTTGTTAAAACTTTTTGTCCTAAGGATTTTATATTGGATATGAGAAATAATTGTGAGGAATTAATCAAAATTGTGGATTATTAAAATTCTTATGTTTTCCTAGCATAATATAATATGTAGACATTATAAAAAGCATATACTAAAAAACATATACTAACAAAATATACTAAAAAAGCATAAAATCTTCAGGAAACCACATAAAAGCTTTAAACAAATTTCAAGTACTTCTAAAACCTTGTATATTAAAAGCATAAAAAGTTTAAAATTCAACAACAATTATATATCTTTGATAAAAAATATCTACATATAAAATGTCTTTATTCGAGAAGCTTCTCTTAAAAGGGAATCAAGAATCAGTTCCAGTTCTAATTTTTGATATAAATAATAAAGAAGCTGATGAAGAGTATCCCACTACAATAAGTAAATGTTGGCTTCATTTAAAAACAATAAAAAAAGAAGCTCAGTTCAATCAAACTTATATCGATAATATAAACAAGCTTATGTTGGATATGGCAGCATGGAAAAAAAGTAGAGGTGATGGAAACTGTTACTACAGAGCCGTAATATCAACATATTTCCTTAAAATTTTTCATCCTGCAATCTCATTAGAGCATCTCTACAACTTTATAAATATCCTAACTACTTTATATAACAGTTATGAATATAGAGAGCACATTCAAGAAATTAAACAAATCTTTGATTTTGTATGCGAAGCCTATAATTCAGCTGCGAAAAATGAAGATAGATATGCGAAATTTATTGAAACCAATCGAAAACTTCAAGAGCAGAAATTTGATCTTGCTTTAGTAAGAGTAGCACGTGTAATAACTTATAAGACATTCAAAGAAAGTTGTGAAAATGATGAAGATTTCAAGGCTTTTTTATTAGATGAAGATAAACTGCAAGGCTATAACAGAATTCAGAAAATGGGTGTTGAGGCTGAGACTCATGATTTGGTTATGCTTCCTAAAGGTCTTGGTATAGAAGTGAACCAGATAAATGTTTTTGATAAAATCGTCCATTATCACTACCCGAAAGAAGATTTTACTGGGAGTATGTTGAAAATATGGATTATTTGTAAACTTCGAGGACATTATGATGCGCTTTTAAGCAAAAGCGATTTAGAAATTGAGAAATACAACTTGAAAAAAAGGCAATATTTTTACCCACGTAATTAGCTTAAAAAAAAAATATAGATTTTATAGACGTATTCATATAAAATCAGCATATAAAGTATATATTTTTATTATATATTAGAATGTAGAATAAAATAGCAGAGAAATAAGTAAAAGAGTTTAAAAATTATAATATGGGTCTAATAAGCAAGTCAAAGATATAAGATTGGCAAGTTTTCATTAGCCTTATTAAGTTTTTGTGGGTTTTTTTATGATAATATTATATTTGTGTGATAAAAGCTAAGAGTTCATATATCTAAACTAGTTTTGATTTTGGCAATTAGGATTTTTTGACAAATTGCTTAATTTTTGTGTCAAATGCCTTTAATAATATCACAAATAATATATGTTTTATATAAGGTTTTTATTAGATTCAGTTCATTGATGGTTTTTATCTACATCGTTTTAAATGTATCGAATTTTGATCATAAATAATGATGATATTGAGAAATATTTAAGTATTTGACTATATTAACTTATATATACTACCTATATTACAGATTGCATTTAGTTATTAATAGTTATATATATTTTTAATACTTTGTGCGCTTTGAAACAAGATTATTATGGAAATATATAAAGACGTGTATATGTGCCTTGAACATACTGCGACACTTATGCTAGATTTTCACAGCTTTTTTAATACTATAGCTATAATGAAATGGAAATTTGAATAACTACATAATCAATAGTAAAGAAAAACTCTTCTAAAAGCTATACTTCTTATTTTTATCCTTAAGAAAACTTTAAATACAATTATAGCATCCATTATAAAATATCATAACTAGCATTCTTCAAACCATTTCATCCATAATTTACGTTAAATTTCTAAATCTTAATATCATCTATAAGTATTTCTTTAATAAAAACCAAAGAATTTATATATCAACAGAATCTATCCTCATTTCCTCATTCCAAATTTAATATTTATAAATTCTCCGATATTTTTTAAAACATCATATAAAACTCTTTATCTAAACAACTACGTATTTAAGTTTCCACATTAATATTATTTATACTAATCATTCGACTTTTTGTTTTGCCTTCCCCCGCTTCATCAAACAGTAAATTAAGTGAAGACCCTTCACTAAGATCTTCAGACAAACTATTATTATTCAGTCCTTTTGTCCTTTCAAATATAATCCCATAAATATTAGGACTTAACACAAATATAATGAAATTTATAAACCCATTCAGCGCAACGAATATATACATAAAAAAATCAGCTGTTTTCAACATACAATCATCAAGCATATACGTCAAAAGCCTAGACACAGTTAATATCAATGCATTTATAACCATAATAATAGGATAATACATTAATCTTTTGATAATACTCGAATGTTTGCTGACTTCTTCAAGAGTTTTAGCTTGAGAGAAAATTTTCCAATAACAATAAAGGGTTAAGATTAGAAATACCCATATTGGGACAAAGAATATTAAAATTCTTTCAATAGTTCCTATTAGATTAACACTATAAGTACAAGTACTACCAACTGGGACAAAGCTTTGGGTAATAATAGGAATACAATTTAATAAAGGAACTACAAGCCAACTAGCTAAAACCCAATATTTTTCATGTTTTTCAAAGATCACAATTGAATACATAATAACTTGATATATAGTTATTGCTATACAAGTCATCCATAATATAGACATAATTTGACCAGAATTTACTATAAGTCCTATTAGAATGCAGATTGAAGGATTGTCTTGGGTGATATTGCATGGGAGTAAGAAATCTATTGAGGATAAAAATTGAGCGAAAGCTAAATGAGCTATGAGCTTATAGGAATAGATTTGAATACGAGGGGTTAGTATGTAGATGAATATAATAAATAAGGAACCTAGGGCGCTTAGAATTCCGCATGCAAGGTGGGGATAATAGAATTGAGGGTTGTGATAGTCTAATAGGCAAGTCATTTTATATTTAAAAACTGGTAGAAAAGAGTTTTTTATCATATGTGAATATTGTGATTATAAGTAAAAATATAAAGTATATAGTATAGCATAAAACAGCACATTCCAAAACTGGGATTTTATTAAAACCTCAGCATTGCATACCAAATTAAATCCAAACATTTATTAATAGCCAAAACAGAATATACAAATCTATTATTATTTATAAACTTAATTTTTTATATTACTCAATGTTTCTCCAAATTATACTATACTTTATACAAAAAAACTATAATTCTTTTGTTTATTCAAGAAATCTATTAAACCCTTAATAAAGCCTATTTCACAGCTTATCCAAAATACCAAAATAAACCATTATAATTAGATAATCAATTACTTTGATACTAGAAGCCCTAAGCTTAAAAGTTTCATCCTAAAAAATAACCAAATTTTCCACAATAACTCTTTCAAATCTAAGGATTTTCCACAAATTCCTATATTTCTGAAAGCATTTCATGAACTTCTTATGCAAAACCCTAAAAAAGTTTTCAATACCCTTATTACCTTAGATTTCAATCAACTCTTTTACTTCTAAATATAAGCATATTGTTTTGTTTATAGTTCTTTTCCAAATGCTAATAAAACTAGCATCATTTATAATTTAGTCAAAGCGAACAAAGACTCTAGATAGAAAAATCATAAATTGTATTAAATCTATATCGGCATAGAAGTTTGAATTATTGAAATGCACTCAAAAAGTAACATGAGTTTTCGCTAGGCTGGACAAAGATTGAAGACTTTAAATAAAAACACAAGAAAATCCTTACTCCCAATCTTTTTCTATAAGCTAAAACTAACACATTTCCTATAAAATTCTATTTTCATATACCCACCTAATATTTTTCCCTATCATTTTAGTTACTTATTTCTCTAAACTTTAAGTATTCATCCAATAACAAAATTCCCCCACTAGCCTTAAGTTCCTCTTTAAATTCTGGACATATAACTGAATGTCTATATAAAGCTCTTAATAGTCTTTCTATCTCATATTGAAGATTAGGTTTTTCATCACTTGGGTTACCTTTTCTTGTTTTAGAAACACTACTTTTACTTGTACTTCTAGGCTTATTATCTTTTATTATACCTGATTTTCTATTGTTTGGGGTTTTAGAAAAGATTGATTGAGATAAACTTTTTTTTAGACTTGGAACTGAGGAGGTTTTTGAGATTGAGTTTTTTGAACTGGGTGGTCTTTTACTATGGGAGGAACTGATTGTCAGGCTAGCTTTACTTGAACTTTGTGAGAGCTTTTTATGATAGTTTTCAAGTATTCTGCGCTCGTCTGGGGAGCTTTTGCATGAAAATTGTGTGCTTTTGGTCGGGTGGGTGCATAAAGTTATTTGTTTTGGGGGAAAAATTAAGAAACCCTTTTTTCCTACAAAACAAAGTATGGAAAGAGGAATATTTGATGTTGTCAAAACTTCTGCGTATTTTCTTAGTATCTCTTTTCTTAATGGCCTTGCCTCTTTATACTGTTTTTCTATAAATATCTATATTTGAGTTAAATACTTATTATTATGATAGATACTAAATAATCTATTAAATAACTTAAATAAAGGATAGTGGATAGGATTTGTCTCATGAGGATATTTTATTAGGCCTTAAAAGTCACCCTTTATCAAAACCTATAATCTTATGATAGAAATCATCAAGGTTGATTTTTTTTCAATACGTCATCTTAATGAAAATATGCGCTTTGAAATGCTCTCAAAGTAGGGATAAAATCTCAAGTTCGGTATAGAAGAATCATTCAATGCCATGTTGGATTGGTAAAGTGTGTATTAACGATATGCCAAAATTATTAATATTACATATAATAAAAATATAAGTTCCAAGCCCTTAAATCAAAAAGCCAAAGATTTCATTACAAAAGCCTATTCATTTGTTAATTAACACTTCAGAGCTATGAAAAAATCGATATTTTCTACAATATTTATTATCATAAAAAATTCATGTTATAAAAAAGCATACTTTCACACATACAAAATATATATCTGATTTTAAAAATTTCAAAGTAAAATTTCCATTTACCACACAAATTTTAAACCTCATTTCATTATTACATATCCTCATAATAAACGCATTCAGCCCATTTTTTAAGTTTTTTGGCTTCTACCCACCTAGTATCTGAAGTCCGACAATTTAGCATCACATAAACAAATTTACCACTTAAAGCGCATAGACATGGCCCAGCTGAGTTTGTATTCCCAGTCTTAACCCCTTCAAACCCATCCCAAAGTAGTTTATTTGTATTAGTCCACGTTTTCTGCGTTTTATCCGCATTTTTCAGTCTAACATCAGCCAAATAAACCTGACTTTTTACAATTTCTCTAAAATTCTGGTCTTTTAAAGCTACAACAGTCAATCTGGCTATATCCCTAGCACAAGAAACATTGCCTTTATATGATAGTCCATGAGGGTTACCAAAGTTTGTACACGTCAATCTTAAATCTCGGGCTATACGATTCATTTCTCTAACAAAAACTTGTATAGGCTTAGAAGTTATACATAAAAAATTCCCAAAAAACTCAGCTAAAACTATAGATGCATCATTACCTGAAGGAAGCATCAATCCATAAAGAAGAGATCTTATAGTCAAACGACTACCTTCTATTAAACCTGCTGAGGTCCCTATGGACTTAACAGCTTTTTCTGATACTTGAACTTGGGATTCTAGGCTGATTTTAAGCTCTTTGCAGAGTTTTAAAGCTAAAAAACAAGTCATTATTTTGGTTAAAGACGCGATTTCACGTATTTCGTCATCGTTTTTTTTGAATATCAATGCTTCAGTTTTTATGTTTATTATACAGCAGGATTCTGATGAGACGTAAGGGTTTGAGCTTGTAAGGCTATAGTTTTGCATCATCAGTCTGGCTGAACTTTGGCTTTCGAGTAAGTTTGAACTGCCAAGTCTTGATGTTGTTGAATGGGTGTTTTTTCTTGTTGAAGGCCTTGATGGTTCCACTTTTGGTAAAGAAATATAGGAAATCAGTCTGGAACTTTGGGTGGTTTGGTTTGGCTGACGACGATGATCTAAGTGTTTTGATAATGTAAATTGATTGTAAAGTTTCTGTTTACTGAGGTTGTTTGTACTCATATATAGATGATGATCTGTAATAGATTATTATGGGATTTATAACGAGTATATTTGGCTTGGATTAGGGGATTTAAGACTATGAAGATGGGAAAGATGATTTTGGGTTAGGGATGAGGTGATAATTTTTGGTTTTTTTTTATTTGATTGATTAAAGGAGAGATGAAAACTAAAAATTAGAGTTTTTATTTAATAAATTAGAGAAAATGCGTTTATTAAATTATTTGTGTACTAATTCCTAATAGAATATAAAATACTATTAAAATATCATTTTGATTATTTAAGTCCTTAAATCTATCATTATTAGCCTTTTTAAATAATCTAGTGACCTATGAGAAAGATTATCAACACAATTTGCAACCTATATTAATGTTTTATAAATGATTATTTTTTGAAGTGCTAGTTTCATGAAGTTTTCATAAAACACTTGCACACTTTATTAAAAAATTATGATTTACTATAAAAATTGTATAGATTTCCAGCATAAAATATGTCTTATCCATATTATGCAAATTTATCTCGTTCATCATGTTATAATCCCTCATACCATAATATATAAATTGTAAAACTATCAACTAACTTATATTAATAAGAAAATAAACTTATATTCTAAGAAAAAAAAGATAAGTTTTAATATTCTGCCTAACTGAAATAAACTTTAATAGTCCTATCATAAAAAAACTCAAAATTAAAATTTAAAAAGCTCCAACCCAACGAATGCCAATTTAAAAGCCATAAAATTTATCCTATCTTATCTAATTAACGTGAAGCGAAGC
>MPUH01000812.1:0-33628 GCA_001970955.1 Stentor coeruleus | reverse complement strand
AAATACAACAATTACTGAGTTAAGATAATAAGGCAGCGATGAATTCAAATAAGCTCTAACCATTTATTTCAACAAAACTCTAGCTCAAGGCTTAATATATAGCAAAACAAAAATTTTATTCAAATTTTGATAAGGCTATAGTGAATATTCCAATTTTATCGTAGTTTCTTTGATAATGTTAACTTATCTAGAAAATTCAATAATTATTGAAATATAATGTTATTGAAAATGCTTTAGTATCTTATCAAATATTTATTATATAGTAATGTATTGAGTGAAGTGAATTATCTATATTTAAAAACTGTAATAATAGAAGGGATAAAAAAATATGATAAAGAGTTTTAATTTTAAAATTGAAAAAGTTTATACTAAGTATGAGAAATTGATATATATTCATATAATACAAATTATAATAATAATCTTCTTTTTAAGAAAGTTTATGAAAAGTGAAAGAATATTTAAGTTGTTTTCTGAATATAAATTTAAGTTGTATTGTATGTAATTTTAGGTAACTCTATGCTTAATTTTAGAAAATTTGTAATGCTAAATATATATATTTAAAAGTAGAAAAGGTTTTCATCCTTTAAGGAAATTTAAAGTTGAGTTATTTTGATTATTACAGGAAAAGAATAATATTGTGTATGGGTTTAGAAATTAAATAGATTTGGATTTTGCATTTTAAAGGATTTAAGTTCAAAAATTAATTTGCATCTAAAATACAAAAGCTTCACCATACTATTTTTTTGTGTTTCACCTTTACCTATTGACTTGTTGAGGATACTTTTAACTAACTAANACTTTTAACTAACTAATAATTGTATCAGAAAAAATATTTACTTAATAAAAGATAATCAATGTAATTGCCTACATTCAAAGATTTGAATATTTACGTCATTATTACTAATAAATTCATAATTAAATTGCTTATAAATTTTGATTTATTATTTCAAATGGGAATTTTTTTTTTATAAATAAGCTTCACAATGACTCACTAAAAAATAACTAAAATCGAAGATGAGTTATTATGCATATATAATAAATTAAGATTGGCATAACTTTATAGATAATAAATATAAATATAATAAAGAATAACATTGAATTTTCGATAAATTATTGTAAATGTTGTTATTGAATCATAGACTCAATAATCATAATGAACTCTTGTTTATTAATATACTTGTTTCCATCTAGAGCATCCTTTATTTTTTGGTCTTCAAATGTACTTTCTCCTAATACGCCTATTATATTTTCAATATTTTCTAATGTAATTTTTCCACACTTCATTTTGTCAAATTTTTCGAAAGCCCCACCAATTAATTCTCTGGTTAAAAGAACTTTTAAATCAGAAAAAGCCATTAAAAACTCAGTATAACTAATAGATTCAACTTTTTTATAATCAAATTCATTGAAAATTTTTGAGCATAACTGCTTACTTTCTTCGTTTGTGTGATCTTTTAATAATTCAATTGTTAGCTCATCTTTTTCAATTATTCCATTTCCGTTTTTATCAATTGATCTAAATTTCTCTGCAAGAGAACTTTTACTACAACTATTCACCAGACAAGTGATAATATACATTAAAACTCCTTGTACAAATTTACTTTTTGGGTATGTATTTATAGTATTAGGTAATGGTTCATCAATATTTCTAGAGGTATGTAACAGTATCCATGGATGTTTTAAAGCATCTTTAGCAGAAATTCTTTCTTTCGAATTAATTTTCAAAAGATTTTCAGCAAAATCTAAAAGAAGCAAACTGGATCCTAGAAAATTATCTTTTGTTGGTTTGAATGGATTTAATAGAACCTGTTCCTTAATTTCCATTGCATTTTTTCCATAATAAGGTGTCTTTGATGTTAAAAGAATATATAATATTATCCCACAGCTCCATATATCTACTTTTTCATTATATGCTCCTAATAGCATCTCAGGTGCTAAGTAATATGCAGTGCCAAAGATTCCTGAAGTCCCATGAATTGGATCTTGTATGCAAGCATTCCCAAAATCTACTATTTTTATATTCCAATTATTATCTGATTCTAGAACAATATTATCTAGTTTCAAATCTCTGTGCACAATGTTTTTACTTTGATAATAAGCCACACCAGAAAGCAATTGGTACATTATTTGAGCTAAAGTACTTTCTTCTATTTTCTTATTATTTGAGAGTTTTTTAAGCAAGTTTCCTCCTTCAGCGTATTCAAGTGGAAGAAAAAAATTATCAGCATCTTCGAAAACTTCAAAAGCTTTAACAATGTTTGGATGATCAATTTTTCTTAGGATTTCCATTTCAGTGACTTTGTAATCTTTACTAAGTTGTTGTGTGCTGAGATGAAGCTTTTTTATGATTTTTAATGCTCTCTTTTGTTGTGTTGGTAAATGGATAGCAAGCATTACTTCGGAAAATGCTCCTGCACCCAATGTTTTTATAGTGATGTATTCTTTGAAGTTCCTTGTACTCACAACACTGAAAAAGATCTCAGGGGATAAAGATACTTCAGTACTTCTCTTTCTAAGCCTGTTTAGACTTTTTGATTTCGTTTGTGCGATTCCACAGCCCATTTAAATGTTTATTAATGGTTAGATATTTCAAGATATATGCATGATAAATACAAAATCTAAACAAATAAATATCATTAGTCAATTATCTAAGTATTCCTAAAGCGGTTAAATCGAATTGCCTTAGTTTTTTATAAGAGAAAATATAATTTTTGTTGTCGTCAAGAATGATGATTGAAAAAGGTAAAAACATTGTTTTTTTACTTTATGCAAGCCTTTGGAGAAAAATATTATATGCTTTTTTTTTGAATTCAGTGTTTCCTATTTAGTGGCTGTTAAATATGGAAAAACTGGCTTAAGCCTAGCATCAAGCTACTATAAAATATGATATGAACTATTTTTCCTCTTTGAGCTTTTGGCTAAAAATAAGTACTTTTGTTGATTTGAAAACAAAATAACCTTATTTAAGTATAGCTTTTAGGTAAATTGTAAGTTCATAGTTTTAGCTTAAAAATAATTTTCAAGCTTATAAAGGGCGAAGTTTAAGTTTTATAAAGTGATAATAATCTACTGGATCAGCACTAACAAAAAGATCAGTTTTCAAAGCTTTTAAAGGTAAGCATCGCATATAAATGCATTACTTGTAAACTATTATCATATTGTAAACAAAAAATATTTATACACTAACTTTATTAATAAGCATTGTATGTATAATAAAACACATAATATAGTTATAAAATCCTAGATCCTTTTATTATCAATTCCTGGAGTGATATTTCCTATTTCAAAAAACTTTTTACTTTAACCCATCATTATTCCGAGTTTTGTTTTACACTTTAAGCCTACCTATCAAAGAAAATTGCTTTATAAATATGATTAGATTAAAGTGAATCTTATGCAATTATAAGTAAAACATACTAAAGAATTTACCATAATCCTATATGAACTTGAAGCTGATAGTAAAATCTAACACAAAATCAATTTTAACTGAAAGTGTCCTTCAGTATAAACAAGTTTCATATTACA
The DNA here is from genome assembly GCA_001970955.1 of Stentor coeruleus. Classification (NCBI taxonomy): domain Eukaryota; phylum Ciliophora; class Heterotrichea; order Heterotrichida; family Stentoridae; genus Stentor; species Stentor coeruleus. Next base: position 30,103 of record MPUH01000812.1, on the reverse strand, counting down.
ATAACTCATTTCTCAAGAAGCTAATCAATATTAAGTAAAAAAAAACTATTGATAATCATAATTATAAAACAATTTTAACTATGCCCTAACTTCAAGACTATCTTGTTTTGCTTTCTCCAAAATTTGTCTAACAAGTTGTGCATTGCTAACATAGGAAAAAAACGCAGCTTTTTTAATCTCAATCAATTTTAAATCTTCTTCTCTAACCTTCTCCTCCTTTCCATCGCTCGTCTCTTTATAAAAATTATAATCAAACAATTCTGATTTTTCAATTTTCTTAATGCTTTCTATAACCCATGCATCTTTATGTATTTCAATAAATTCTTCTTTAAAGCTTAGATATTTTTCCCAATCTTGAATTTTAAGTTCTTCTAAATAATCAGGTTCACATTTCATTTTCCCAGCTATTTCAGCTATTAAAGCATCAACAATACGTTTATTAAATCGAGATTCTTGAAGGAATTGAGTTTTTCTCTCATTATCATTATTTCTTCTTGGAGAAACCCTAGATGAAGAGTTTGAACTTCTTAGTTTTCTAACTTTAATATAGGAAGCATCTGGAATTTGAAGATTGCTTTGACCTGATGAATCGGTAAAAAAATTAGTATTTGAATTGGTTAAAGCTAATTTAGGTACTTTTGTAATAGTTTTTTGTGGAGTTGATGATCTTTCAGAATTACAGGAATAGTCAGATGGGGTTTGTGAACGTAAAAAGCGATTTTTATTTTCATGGGTGATAGTTTTGCATAGTATATTATGGAAAGCAAAAAGTTCTATTAGAAATTGACTAAGCTCTAAAAGTCCTTCTTCAAAAATATCGTCTTTAAATTTTGTTACAATTGACTCGCTTTTTTGAAGGGTTCCTAGATAAAAATTACTTTTGTTAAGCTTGCCTAAACGACAACATTCAGGGAATTTTCTGATTTGTTGAACAACTTGACCTGGGTTTGATGTATACTCGATTAACAAATCCCAAGGCCTCTCTTCAAATTTTTTAATATTAGCTAGCAAATTCTCATCAATTTCACTAATAATAAGCAAAAAAGCCCAAGATATGCTTTTAGCTTCAATTCCAGGTCTAACGATTTTCCTCATTGCTTTAATTTTTTTCAATGAAAATCTGCTTATTGCCAAAGATAATAAACACTCTGCTTCAAAAACAATCATCGTCGGGTGGATTAAAGGAAAAATTAGCTCAATACTGCATATGATTTCTTCTAAATATGGAAAAAGATGGCCAGGGAACGAGGAGTGGTTTTGTAAATACACATTAAGTTCTGTGAGGAAATTAATAAGTTTTGGGTGTTCATCTTGGAATTTAAAAGAAAAATAATTCCTCTCTATTTCAAATTTAAGCATATTATCAAGTTCAAGATTCATTTTGCTGCATTTCCAAAGCTTAATCAAAATTTCTTGTAAACCATTATTAGAATGAATACCATTCAGATTTTTGTCATTTTTATGTATAACCTGACATTTAAGTAGTGCATCTTCTTTATTTATATCTTTATTTCTTAGTGGAGAGACTGTCATACTATAAAAACCATCAGCTTTACTTATGTTTTCTTTCTTAGAAAAAGAAGTATTTACTGAATGTTGAGTAAACTTCCTTTGTTTTATTGAAGCTTTTGAAGGACTATCTTTAAACAAAGCTTGAGCTAATAGTTTTTTTCTAGCTAAAGGAACAATTTTAGCTCTTGTTGTATCTGGCGCTATTTTTTCCATTATTTAAATAAAATATTACGTTATGAAGAATTCAAATATCAAAGCTTTTTTCCTTTTTGTACTTCGAAATGCTAGGCGGCAATTTGTTTTTCGTCAAGCTTTTGATTTTTAATTGTGTAGTCTTATAACTATTAAGACTCTCTTCTTCTACCATCTTGAATGCTGAAGGAGGGACTTCAGGGATTTCTGAAAGGATTCTTTGTTTTTGAACACTTAAATGACGGATTTTAAAGTTTTCTTTATTTTGGGTTGCTTTTTTAAGTATTTTCATATAACAATTGTCTAGATTAGGGAAATTAGGTATTTGTTTTGGAATTTCTATATGAGTTGAAAAACTGGAATTGTGTGAATGGCTTATTTCTTTGAGAATTTTGATATTGCGCAGTGGAGAAACTTTGGAAAAATTTTTAGGGATGTGAATGTATTGTTTAGGAATTTCCATGATATCTTTGTAAATAAAATAAGCTGTGTTGTTAGCTGAATTTGTTCGGTTTTTTCTCATATTATTTTCTAATGTAAATAATATCGATTAGATGTGGAATACTTGGAGTGATATGATTGAGGATTTTTGTTTTAAGATTGAGAATTATTTGGTTTTTTAGATAAAGGAAGCATAAGATTAGGGTTTTTAATAGGAATATATGATTTTATGGTTGTTTCATTTAAAAACTTGTTAAGTTACACAATAGATTAGTATGTTTTTAAATCTTTTAATTGATTTTTATATTTAGTTTAGGGGTTTATATAATAAATAAGCATATATTTCTGACTTGTTATCTAGAATTAAAATTGTTACTTGGGGACTAGAGTCAAGAAATTCTTAGATGAGTATAAGATAATTTTCTACTGGTATAAAAGATTATTTTTTTACATTAAAGTTAAATACCCAGCTTGTGTGGATTAAATTCAAATATTTAAACTTAGATTTTAAAATTTAAAAAGTTGTTTTTGGATTTGCTGAAATTAATCGTGATACTTATATAATTGGAATCATTATTTTTTGAGTATAGAAACTATAATTCAGTTGGGAATAGGATAAGGCAGTACATAAATTTGTGACAGTTTTTAAGCTTTCTTAAGCTTTTTTATGCACGAATTCATGAATTTTATCTAGTCTTCTTATATTATTTATTTAATATAGACCCTATTATGATATTGTACAGCAAAAAAGTTTTACTAAAAATTTTCAGACTAAAAGAGGTTATGTAAACTTTATGAAAATATATGACTCAAATCAAATGTAAAATCATTTAAAACCTAATTAATTATGCATATTAAATATAAATAATACTCTAGAAAAAAAGTTTTATTGTCTATTTATTAATAAATTAGTGTACATTAATTGCTATAGTGTAAAATAAAAGAGAAAAATCTAGTTTGCTCTTATTATTCACAACAATATCATTAATTTTAATTAAATCCTATTTTTACCCTTCCCTAAACAAAATAGTCTTAAATCTAAAATATCATAAAACCAAACAATTATTTTCTATCTATTTAAACTTAACCAAATCTAATTTTCCAACTTTCTCCTGTTAATTTTTTTTTTCAAGCCACCCTATAAATGGTGGACAACTTAAAAAGGTCGATATACGCTATTAGAGCGGGTTCAGCTCTCGAAAAATCTTTACTCAAAGCAACTTATGATGGAGATTTTGATTCACCCAAAGAAAAACATGTGCAAACTGTTCTATGGTCGCTTCAGGGTAAGTCTGACAAACATAGTCCTGACCAAGCTCTTAACTTAGTAGTCCAAAGGTTGAATACAGGCAAATGGGTAACAATACTAAAATGTTTAATGATTATTCATAGAGGTATAGAAATAGTAGGCTCAGATTATCCTCAAAAAATTGCTTCACTAAATTTACTCCTTGCTAGTTTTAATGACCCTACAGAAAAAGGTAGTTCCCATAACAAAATCATTCAAGATTACTACATTTATATCAAAATGAAAGCTGGGAGTTTTTCTAGAAAAGAATCGGTTATGAACATTGATGATAGTGAAAAAGCACGATTTATAGGACGATTAAGAAGTGATGAAGCTATCAAAGAATTAGGACAATTAATGAATCAATTAGAAGCCTTAGTGAAAATGGGTCCTTCATGTCATCAGGCTCTTAAAAACTATAGCTTAAGGATTACACAAAATGTGGTGTTTTTAGTCCTAAAAGACTCTTCTTCTTTGTATAAATGTACTAGTTTGCTTGTTGATAGAATAATAGACATTTTTGATACATTAGAAAAAAACCATGCACAAATTGTATTAGAATTGTATCAGAAATTTGAAACATGCTCAACGTTGATGGAACAGTTTTTTAAAATTTCGGAAACTCTTCCATATTCTGGGCTTACTGCTCCTATGATTGTCAATCGACCTAAAGAAATTTTAAATTCTATGAAAGACTATATAAATGATAGAGATTATAATGCACCTAGAGTAAAATCTGAGATGATTAAAGATGAAAATGCTAGTTTATCATTAGGACTTAGTTATCAAGAACTTGAAGCTCAGAGAAAACTTTTAGAGCAGTTTGAAAAGGAACATAAGAAAAAAGTTGATGAAGAAAAAAACAACCCACTCATCATGGATCCGATACCTTCAGCTTCTAATTCGCAAAGACAATATGATTTCTTTCCATCTCAACCTGTAGAAAAAAATAAAGCTGACTTGATTATGGAAGCCTTTAGTCAACCTCCTGGAGGTAATAATTCTGCGATGATGAATCCTGGTATGATGAATCCTGGTATGATGAATCCTGGTATGATGAATCCTGGAATGATGAATCAAATGATGAATCCAATGATGAACCCAATGATGAATCCTATGATGAATCCTATGATGACTGGGATGATGATGAATCCTTATATGACTGGAATGAATCCTATGATGGCAGGAATGGGAACAGCTCCAGTCAAAAGTAATCTCGACCCAATGAGTCAATCTATAGGTAATGTTGTACCCGATAATAAAAGAAATCCTTTTGCAGGTAAGCCTTCTCAGCAAGGTGGAAACTTTATGGTTCCTGGTGGGAATAACCTCGACAATCTTTTTGCTTCTAAACCATCACAAGGCCCTGTTTCAAAAGCAAGCAACCCATTCGAAGCCTCAGAACAGAAAAAACCTCAGCCTCCAGTATCAAGAGACCCATTTTCTGATTTAATTTAGAATAAATATTTGCATATTTTCTAACATGATTTCATATAAAAACATAAAACTAGTTATAAAAAGCTAAGTTTAGAAAGCCAAAAGACTACTTTTGATTATTTAACTATTTTTTAATATTCTGACTGATTTTATTTGAGTATGGACTTCTTCCTGTCATCGTATAATAGTTACTAGCATATCTAGTTTCAGCACATGAAGGTTTGGTATAATTCCATGTTGGTTTATATTGAGGCTAAATAATTCATACCAAGTCTGCATCCCAACCAACTTCTTGACCACTTGTAGCTGGGTAAGAGTTTTTCATCTTAGGAATTGCTGTGACTTTATATAATTTGTCTTTCATATCTGAAGTCAGACCTTCTTCATAGTTCTCATTCAGGTTTATCAGAGCAGTTTTATTGGGTTTATCTGTTAGTAAGATCACTAAATTAATATTACAGCTGTTTGGGTTTAAGGTAAAAGTTTCATTGATTCGAGAAAACTGCATTTCTTTACGAATGGCTTCGTTAAGGCAAGCATGCTCTTCGATAGGATTGAGTTTACGCTGAGGTGACGCCATTTTTGTATATATTACTATGAACAGTTCCTAACTGATCTCATATTTTTTCAGATTTAGAGATGTTTATATATTTATGATGTGAATTTTATTATAGAAATATTTGTTTTGGTGATGTAGTTTGCTAAATAGAACTTTAAGCATGGGAAATATAGAAATAATCATTTTTGTATTAAAAATTAATTGAGATAAAATGGTTTTTATGATNATCATTTTTGTATTAAAAATTAATTGAGATAAAATGGTTTTTATGATTATTTATGTCAAAAGTATCTCATTCATTTTTTATATGGTATATCTAAGATATCGTCAAAATTTGATAGAATTTTTTATTATATTTATAAACTTTTTAAATGCTTTTATTTCTAAAAAACTAATATTCTTATATCAGATTGTCACTGTAGAAAATTAATAATTTATCAACCTTAGTCTTAATATAAGAAGTTAAAATATTATAATTGTTAATCTCTTGGTATTGGATGATATCCATAGATTATAAAGGAGATGGGTTTACAATAGAACTAATAAATTTCAAACATTTTTAAATTAGATTATTTCGTTTGTTTTTCTTAGTCTTCACAGGAATATGATCAGGTATACTTTCATTGCTAAGAGATTTAATTTCTGTTTTAAGTTGAGATATGAGCTCTTTTTGTTTTTTTCTCACAGCTTCTGACCTTTCAAAAGATAAAGCTAGTTCATTATAATCTTCTTGTAGTTTACTTATAACATTTTTCAGCTCATCTCTTTTGCTAAGTTCTTTTCTCAAAGCTTCATTTTCTTTTCTTAGTTTTTCCCCAGTTTTTCTTTCTTTTTCCACTAAAATTCTAATTTTTTCAATCTGCCTTGAGTTACTAATTCCTTTTTTCTTTGACGAATTTGGGGTTATGCTTCTTTCTAATTTGCTTAATTCTTTTTCTGAGTTTTCAATATTCCGTATTTTATCTCTTGAGTAACTATTTCTATTAGTAGACTTATTTCTTGCACTAGAATTTCTAGAACTATTATGAGATGGGATTTTAAAAGAGTCAACTGAAGACTCGTTTTTTCTTTTACTTGACTTTTTTGTAAAAGATTCAGAGTTTTTCGATAATTTAGACTCAAGTAAAGCAAGTTTTTCTTGAAGCATTTTAAGTTCACTATTTATTTGCATAGACTTTTCACCTTCTTTTGTAGGTGTTAAAGATTTTTTTGAGGATTCATTGAATGAACTACTTATATTCATGTCTTTTTTATCTGGGGCTGGAGATGCTCGGCTTAAGTTTTCAGAACTCTCACGCAAAGCTTCGAGGCCTCGGTCTAGTATTGAATGAAGACGATGCTCTTGACTTGGTGATAGTTCAATACTCATAATTATTATTATTTGAATAAAAAAAGATAATGGATTAAGACTTAATATTTACGCTTATTTCCTTATTAATCCTTATCTTCAATATAACTATTAAAATTATCATATTATAATAACTTTTACTTTAATCCCAAAACAATCATTCAAAATAATTAATTCAATCAAATTCACCTCTAAATCTTAAAAAAAAACTCAAACTATTTAACATATACACTTATAAATTTCTCTGATTAATTACAAGCCTACATTAAACTATCAATAAGCAATTTTTTCCATATAAAATGAGGATTAAAAGGTCAAAGACTTACAAAAAGCACGTGAAGTTTTACAGAACGAACTTTGGTTTCCAAGAGCCATTCCAAGTTATCGTAGATGGAAACTTTATTCAATACTGTGCTAAAGTAGGTTTTGACGTCAAAGAAATGCTCATGAAGATTCTAGGAGGAATAGTTCATATCAATATCCGATTACATCCTTTATATCTTCCTTAACCTTTTACAGATGACAAATTGTATACACAAAGAACTTGAAGCTCGTTCAGGAACATTAGTCGAAGGAACATTAGAAAAAGCTAAACTTTATAGAAAAGATCCTTGTTGCCATGCTGGAGAAACTACAGCTCAAGACTGTATCTTAAAGTTTATAGGGAAAAAAAACCTAAAAAAACTTTTTGTTGCTACACAAGATAAAGAGTTAAGAAAAAAAGCACGAACAATTCCTTGTGTCCCTTTAGTATATTTCAAACATAATATTATGACCTTAGATCCACCAAGTGAAGCAACTTTAATTAAAGCTAAAAGGGTAATTAACTATACAGAAGGAAAATATGAAATTCAAGCCTGAAGCATCAGAAAAGGATAATATTAAAAAACAGCTTCAAGAAATAAAAGAGAAAGAAATGGAAGAAAAAATAGTACAAAGAAAATATATTTATAAAGATAAAGAAAGGATGAAAATGAAAATAGAACTTGGGGTTAAGAGAAAAGCTAAAGGACCAAATCCTTTAAGTTGTAAGAAAAAGTCTAAAATTGAACAAATGGATATTCAAAGAGGAGATGAAGTCAAAAAGATTAGAAGAAAAAGAAAAGCTAAATCTGTTGAGCCTAGAGTTGAGAATAGTTTAGATAAAGAATAGATTTTTTGAGAATGGGTAATGATGAATATGTATAATCGTGCGATTTAGAATTATTTTCCTTATGATATTACGCATTTTGGTAAAAAACTTATGTGCAGGTTGCACATTGTTGAATTCTGCGTAGTATCAATTATTAGATTATTTGGATCTACTTGCTCTTCGAAGGGTTCTGAGTATACATCTTCATCATGAGCATCGATAATATTTTCATTAGGACTAAATATTAATTCTTGTGTTTGATTTTTTTCACTTTGCATTGAAGATCTTAAAGGCTCTATATACTCTAAATTAATCTCTTCTACTTCAATATCACTTGGTGTTTTTTTCAGTTTTGTATTTTTCCTTTTCTTTTTACTCTCCTTAACTCTTTTTTTCCTTTCAGTATTTTGAATTTCTTCATAAATTTCATTATTTGCTTCCTCATCATTTATATTCCTTTCAGTATTTATAATTTCTTCAGAATGTTTTTCAAAAGGCATTGAATCATCCTCGTATACTTTTTCTATTTTTTTCTTTTCTAATGGTTTAATCTCATTATAATCATCTAAAGCAACAGGGTAATTAGGAAACACAGGAGGCCAGAAGATATCAAGATTAGGTGCTTTACCTCCATATCTTTCTTCAATTTGATATGGATTAAAATATTTTATAATATTAGTTGCCACATTTCCTTTGGCAATAGATATTTTATCAATTGTCACAGGGTCTAAAAAAGGTTTTAAACAAGAATAAATAAACAACATGGTCTTTGGAGTATTGATCAAAGCTGAATAAGCCAAACGGCATTTAAAAACATCTTGAAGAACTTGAGTGATTTTTCTTAAAGTATTTAACGGAAGGTCACTAAGTCCTCTATATCCAATATCAGAAATACACATCCAGTTTTCAACTTTACCAGGAAAAAGCATATGTTTTGATGCAAACTCAAGGACAAAACATGCAGCCTGGAGATATTGTTCAAATGTATACTATTTAAGGATTACTTTTTTCAAATCAAATTTCGCAAAGTTCATTATTAGTAAAGGTCGATAGTGACAGTCTCGTCCATGCATATATAAAGGACCTGTTAACTAAGTAATTTTTACAAGTATTTCATAGATTTTAGAGTATATCAGCATATAATCTTCAGGAAAAACATCAGAATAGCTAGACAAACATGATTTAAGAGCTTTGAAAGCCCCTCGGGTTTTAAAATTAGCTCCATAGACAAATTTAAGCAAATCACCATCATCCCAATCTTTAGGAAGTTTTAGCTTTTGTTTTTTTATTTCCTCTTTAAGTCTTCTAATTTTTTCAAGTTCTACTTCAGTGAAAATTTGGTTTTTGAAGATATTTCTTTGTGGATGTTTTCCCTTAGCATGAAATAGAACTTCGTATGGAGGGTTATATACTAATATATCCTGTGGAGGGTGACATGAAGCTATTATTTTATCTATCTCTTGTTCGTCCATATTTATTATCCAGAAACCTTTTTAGACATGATAAATAAGATGTTTATTAGTTATAATTCTAATTTAGTAAGAAAATGAAAATGAAGAATTACCGATAGTATTAGAAATTATTAATTAGGAATTTTTGATGTTTGGAATACAAATATTTAGGTTATTGNTTTTTAGACATGATAAATAAGATGTTTATTAGTTATAATTCTAATTTAGTAAGAAAATGAAAATTAAGAATTACCGATAGTATTAGAAATTATTAATTAGGAATTTTTGATGTTTGGAATACAAATATTTAGGTTATTGTGTATTTATTTTTTTAATATAAATAATATATTATGATTAGATTTATGCTATAGATAAGAGATTTTATACTATAAATTTTATTACAAATGATATTTGTTGATGGTTAGGGTTATATTTTATATAGAGAGAATATTCATGTAGGAAATAATAAAGAAAAATTGTAATAAAAATTATAATTCGTCTTATTAGGCTTCTCTTAAAAATGGCTTAGAAATATTTAATTTTCTGCGTATGAGTTTTATTATCTGAAGGATTTATAGTATTTAATTTCTGGTATTTCTTATTTTCAACTAGAAAATTTTCCTCTTACATAAAAACTATAAGTCCTAAAAAAACCTTGTAAATAAAAATGAGTGAAATTACCTTAGTGTCAAAAGAAGGGACAAAAATCCAAATATCTTCACAGTTTTCTAACCTCTCAGGGTTTATTCATAATATCCTTCAAGATTATCAGCAAAATGAAGATATATCCTTAGCTTCAGTCTCATTTATTAACTTACAAATGATTCTTGAGTATGCTGTTCATCATAATTTCCAGGTCCCACAACCTCCAAGGTGTCCTATTACATCTCCAAATATCGCAGATAATGTTAGTGATCCTTGGGATGCTGAATTTGTTAATAGACTTAATGAAGATCAGATAATTGACCTGGTCACAGCTACTAATTTTTTGGATATGAAATCTTTGATGGATTTGTGCTTGGCAAAAATCGCTTGCATGTTTAAATATAAGGACATTGAAACTCTGAGAAAGGAGTATGGAATTACTGAAGAATTCACAGCTGAAATTGAGGAAAAACTTAAATCAGACTTCCCTTGGGCAATGGAAGCAGAATCTAATGATTAGTAAGTAGGTTATGAAAATAAAAAGATTTTGATAAGTTTTTAATTGTAAAATTGTTGAAGGCTTAACTGAACTCAAAAATTCTTATATTTTACAAATCATAAAGACTTTAAATTTATTTCCTGATATGCAAGTAATGAGCTAAATCAAAAAAATTCAGTTTTATATAAATTCTTATTAGTCAAATGAAATTTTCTCATATTGAAGTAGATAATTATTAGAGTAATTTATATAGTTGAGATATAATAAATATCATATTTCTCAATGAATTTAATAAATGCATATATCTCATCTTTGTATTATAGTATCAAAATAATCATTTTTTAGTTAATAAATATATGTTTATCTCAACCACAGCATATTTTTAATATACTGCAAATTATCGAGTTTTTAAATTTCACATAACCTACTAAGTTTTATGTACTCTTGCAACGATGTTTCTAAAATATCCTTCATCTTCTTTATTACTTCTAATAATTTACCTATTCTATTTCTACCTAAACACAAATATAAATTAAAAATACTTTAAATAAACACACAATCAATTCTTTTATTTTATTATAATAGCCTAAGAACTTCCTCAAAGTCAGAATTTCCTAAAAAAAATATAATCATTCAAAAATATGACTAATAATAACCACTAATGCTTTAATTATTCATGTTTTTAACAGAAATCAAAGCCCCTCCTTAACTTTGTCAAACATATATTTTGAATCCTGTGTATTTTAATCCTGCAAGTTTATCTATTATTTTTAGCTATCAGATAATATTACTACTAGTTATTCATTAGAATTTGCGGAAAGTGTTCATATAAATATAACGAGAAAACACTACAAAAAGTTTCCTATACCATACAAACTGAGAGTGATGCGTTGACATTGCTTTCCAGGCAAGAATTGGGCTAGGTGAAAGAACAGCATATTGACTTCTACTAGAAAACAAAACATCAGCAAATCCAATATACTTCCTTATCAGCCCAGTAGATTCCAATTCCCAAAATCCAACATCCTTAACAACCTTTGAATGTTTCGTCTTCAAAAACGCAATAGCCCTTCTAATAGCCACATGATTAGGATGTCTACTAACCCCAGCAATATCAAAAGTGATAATTGCATTAGGTTGAAAACTCTCTACAACTTTCATAACAGTTGTAATAATCTCATTAGTCTGCCAATTTTTATCCATCCCATCTTGTAAATTTTCTTTATCAATAATTTCCAATCCTTTAATATCAAACATCTTAGCCGCTTTCTCTAATTCTTTCTCTCTAATTTTTCCTAAACCAGCAGAGTTCCCATTAGACAAGCATAAAAGAGTAATATTTTCACCACGGAAATAGTTAAGAAATGGAGTGAAAAACATAACCTCATCATCTGGATGTGCAGTGACAAGTAAAATTTTTTTCCCTCTGATTTCTTTAGCAAGGTTCTCTGATGAAAACATAATTGCTGTGATGAATATCAGGACTATCTGGATTAAAATAAAATACCACTTGAAGAAGTACATCCAATCAAGCCAGTCAAGCCAGTACATATTTATAAGAATATCCTATTTATGGTTAGTTTGTGCATTTAGCAGCTTTATGTCCTGTCATATAACATATTTTGCAACGAGGACCTCTTGGACAGTTTTGACCTTTATGAGATTTTGAACCACAGTGATCACAACTTGATGGTCCTGAATTCCCCCCTTTTCTGCATTCTCCAATGAATTCTTCAGCTTGACGATTATGATTTTCGCAGAGGACTTTTATGATCATTAGTTGGACGTAAGAGTCTAAGGCACTGTAGTGGATTTGAGACTCACGCAGGGGACGAATTTCCCAATTCGACCGTTGTTCGTATTTGCATAAGGTTCGGTTTAGGACTAATTCACAGGAACCGGCTAGTCCTCCTGGATTACAACCTGTAGTTTCTAAACAAGCGTTTATTAGTTCGATATAGTTTTTCAATGGTTTTTTGAATGCTTCCATGTGAGGGTAACTTTGTAAAAGCATTTTCCTGTCGCCGTCAAAACTTACACCAACTTTAAGGATTTCCCCTTGTAAGAAATTCATCAAAATTTCATCTAGAAGGGGCTCTTTGTTAAGTTTAATCATGTCGATAAGGAACACCCCATCTTCTAAAGCAATTTGAAACAATGAAACTTTTGTTTTTTGGAATTTTACCATGCTTGCTCTCCACTCACAATCAATTCCAGCAATTTTTCTGTTAAAATCAAGCATACTTAACTGTTCACAAGTATCAACAAAAACTATAGTATTTCTTGGTAAAGGGTAGCAAAGGTCATATTCAGGTTGTAAACATGAAAAATTCTGTGATGGCCCTTTATGAATCCTTGGTTCAAAACTAGCTAAAGCATTTTTCACTTGTTCTCTAACAGGAAGTCCAGGATATTTATTCAAAAGTGCACTTGCCATACCACTCTGCCATCCTCCTTTATATTTTTTCCCCTGAAATTCTAATTCCTCAATCACAATGCTTAACATTTCTGGAGCATCAAATACAAGTTCTATTAACTGATAAAGACACATATCATCATTTGACATAAAATATCTTAAAGCATTCTTATTAAGTCTTTCAACTAAAGCTGGGAAATTACTTGGGTTCAGACCTGCACTTTCAACAATTTTCCCAGCGATTTTACAATGTTTATTAGTGCACATTTGTCTTACAGCATTAGCTGCTATTTCAGCATTATTTTGAATAAGCATCTGAACAAGTTCGATTTCATCCCTTTTTACTAGAAAAGTGACAACTGAAAACTGATCTTCGAGTTGTTTCTAAATAATTTGTACAGCAAACCCAAATCTAGAAGCTAAATAAACTGATTTTTTCAATTCACTATTTTGCCATAGTTCGCAAATATAAGCAAAAAGTCTATATGAAATTTACTCGTTTTGATTGAGATCTATATGAAAAATCTTGCAAAAAACATCCAAAGCTTCTGGATCTATGGACTTCCAGTGAGTTTTGATTGTTTGGGATACTGAAAGCAATGGGAATGGAGGGACTAATTTTTGACAAGCTACATCAAGAGCGAAGAGGAATTTTTTGGTTATTATTGGTGGAGCGTGGATTTCTTGAAGATTTTTCAGAAGTAAAATAGTGTAGTCTTCTATTTGAAAGTTGTTATCCTGTAGTAAAGGAATAAGACATAAGAAGAATTGATTGAAAATGTTGTCGACGTCGTATTCTTTTGTTTTTAGGATTTTCTGTAAATATAAAGCTGCGTTCCTATTGGGAGTTTTGACTTATTAGAAATTACTAGAGGAAAAAAACTCTTCTTCAGGGACGTCTATTTCCATTTATATGCGAAATTTATAAGCTTTATTCCTTGCTATCGGTCAAAAATTAAATGGCAGTCATCAGAAGACTGGGTTAAAAAAATGATTAAGGATATAANACTCTTCTTCAGGGACGTCTATTTCCATTTATATGCGAAATTTATAAGCTTTATTCCTTGCTATAGGTCAAAAATTAAATGGCAGTCATCAGAAGACTGGGTTAAAAAAATGATTAAGGATATACAATTTCAATACAAAATCCTATTGAGAATGTTTTGATTATACAATTGAGTGATTAAATTAATATATTTTAGAATTATAAAACTATATCAAAAAATCTAATACTTTATAAGGTATACATTCTAAAATGTATTAAAAACATTAAGTTTTATTCAATAAAATAATTTAATAATTAAACCACTATAATGAAAATAATACCCAAGAAGAACGGTTATACAATAAGATACAAGAAACCTAGTAATCAATTGGACTCGCAAAAATCTTTTCTCCCTAAAATACCGAAATCTGTTAGATCGCCTATAAAAACTAAACTGTCTATACTAAACCAAGATAATGAAAAAACTCATTCAGCCTCACCAGTAAAAAGCCTTTTCAAGAAAAACCTCTTAATAAATATTATAGAACAGAAGTCAAATGACTATGAAGATGCAATAAAAGCCCATCTTGGAATAAAAAACTTGTCTCCAGACTCAAGTCTTAATGATTTCTTTCCAAAACCAAAAAAAATATTAAAACCCATAAAAAACGCATTATCTCTCGACTACAGTTTCGATAATGACCTTGCAGCAATTGAACTTGAAGAATCTAAACTAACAAACTCAATCAAAAACTTAGACGATAGTAAAAAAAAGCCAATCAAAACAAAAGACTCAATTATTAGAAAAATAACCAACATAGAAGATAAAGAAATAAAAATTATTCAAGACTCTTTGAAGAAAATAAACTCTCTTTTGAATAAAATATTAAAAAAATCTCCTAATAAACATAAATAATATAAATATGGGTTGCTGTGAAAGTAAACATTCTGGTAGAGAAACTTCTGAAGATAAAATCAAGAAATGCATTCAAATAGGAAATGCATCAACACTACTGCATCTTTATAAATTTATTACTCACAAAGATAAGAAATTTAATATAAACAATATACTGTATAAAATAGATGAGGTTTTATCTGTAACACCTTTAGGACTTGCGTTGATTTTAGGTCAAGGACAGATGTTTATGACTATTTTAGAGGATATGAACGGAGACTTTGTCGCTATGGAAAATCAATTTGAACAAGCAAATACTTCTGGAATTGCATTAATATGCTTAAATAATTACCTTGTCCTTTTACAAACCTATCTTCCACTATATCTATCTGTACAAAAATCAAAAAAGCATATAGACTTTATAGCAAAACCCAAAATTCCTATTACTTTAGATTCACAATCTATACCTCCAGAAACTCTTACTTATTCTTATACACCTATTCAGCTTGCGGTAGAAAATGGTCATATGAGTATAGTTAGTTTTCTAATAAACTATACATCAAACATATCAAATATACCACAAGAAATAAATTTACATTATAAAGAAGAAGTAACAGGGAATAATTGTGCTTTAATTGCTTGTAAATGCAATAATTATAGTATGATAAAATTTTTGCATTCTCAATGCTCTGCAGATTTCAACATCATAAACAAGTTTTCAGAAAACGCAATTAATATACTTGCAATTGGCAGCAAAGATAATAAAATTGATACTTTTAAATGCTTAGAATACCTTATTGAAAAAATAGGTATTGACCCTTTTTACAATTGGAAGGAAACTTTAATAATGCTTGAAGATAGTCAGTCAATATTTTATATAGAACAAAAGCTTGAATCTCAAGGAATTAATGGTAAAAAAAAAGAATTAATGGATTCAGACATCCAATGTATGAATAAAAAAATGATATGCAGTGCTTATAATGCGAAATTTTTAGAAAAACTGCAAAAAAATCTTCAAGAATGATAATCATAAATGCAAAAATTATTAATAAATACTAAATTTATATAAAACTATCATAATAACTTCTAAAATATTAACCTAATCAATTACCTATTGCCAATTGGATGATAAAGTCTATATGTATTCAACCGATATTCTTCAATATCTTTACTACTAATAGGATTAGTCCAGATTTCATCAATACTCAATGCTTCCCTTTGATCTTCAACTATCAAATGTATATGCAAATCTCTTAAACTAAGGATCATCCAACCTGATTCCCTTGTTCCCAAAACCTGAAATAGTTTATGATCAGGAACTTCTGCTTCTTTAAGAGATTTTATAAGCCCATAAGCCATTCGAGATATATGTCTTGGAGACATTCCTGAACATATCATAAGCGTTGAATAAATTGTATTTTGTTTAAATTCATCTAAGCTTAGAATTTTTATATCTTTTGCTTGCTCATGCTCTAAAAATTTTTGAAGGCGCTTTAAACTTGGGGCTTTACCATGCTTAAACTTAACTTTTTGGTATTTAAGAAATACTTGACCATCACCCCATAGAAGACCTTTCATAGGCCTTGTTGCTAGAACATTTTCTTCTGGAGGGTTTTCTATTGAGTCTATTGTTATGCTGAATAGTATTTACTTGTTTATTTCTGAGAAATTCCTACATAAAGGGAAAAGTTTTAGGAACTTAAATCGGTTGAGCATTTTTATATAGTGGAGTATATTAAGAAAGTTAGGATTAATAATGGAAATAAATTGGTTTGGATTAAAATGAATTGGGTTTGTTATGATTGTAAATATTTATAAAGAATTTGTATGTAGAATAGGATTTTGACAGAAATTCATTATAGTATTTGTTTGTAATTATTATTGTAAAAAACCTATGATTAAATAATAAAGTATCTGTTTTAAAAACTTAGTTAGGGAGATCAAACTATTCTTAAGTTTAAAAGTTATCATTAAATCTATACACGAAAGCGTAAATTATTGAACTTTTAAAAATAGTTTATGAAAATTTATAAACAAAATATCTTAATATAATAATAAAATGTAAAAATTAGCATATAGTCAATGTTAAATTTTGAACTATATTAAAATATAGGCGCGAAAAAGGGCTTATAATATTATAAGAACACTATTGATATGTAAAGAAAAAATAAAGAATTTAGTAGGAAATTTTTATTTATTATAGTACATTTAAAACTTTACTTTAAATATAAACTATTCCCTTTTAAATTTGTAATAATCCCCTATGGTTTACCATTATTTTTATTAGAAGTTATTATAAAGATGAAGAAGGTAGATTTAGTTACTAAATATAAGACCTAAATGATAAATAATATATATTAGAAGGATATAAGCTATGCTCCCTATATTCTTAAATTTATTAAGACTTTATTTTCTTTCTCTGCCCAATCATCAAAGCAGATTAAATTTATATCTAAATTATATTGATTTATTTTTTCGCTCTAGACTTTTTCTTTTTTTTATCTTCACTATCTTCACTATAGCTCTCATCATCGCTTTCAACTTCATCATCTTCATCGCTATCAACTTCAAAATCATCATCTTCTTCTTCAAAATCTTCATCATCTTCATCTTCCTCATCATCAAACTCAACTTCATCAGAGTCATCAACAACATTCTCATCTTCTGACTCAGACTCCTTAACCTTTTTTGTAACAGGCTTTTCAGGGGTTTTTGCTTTTTTTGTAGCTTTACCATCGTCTTCAGTACTTTCGCGCTTTTTTGGAAGGGATTGAGCGTCAGACATAATTATTATACCATTTGTATGGAGAACACTGAAGGGAATTATTCCAGTATAAGCTTGTTGATAACATTTACAGAGTTAATTTTCTAAAAAATTTTTTGGGGGGGTTGATATAGGAAAGTTGACAAAATTGTTTATAAAAATCAGATGAGTGAATAGAACAAAGATAGGCTTTAATATTGACTTTTTGTGAATAGGGCTTCGCTTAAATAGAAAAGCGAGAGTAAGTTTATTTGAGAGAAATGGGTAAAAGTTTGGTTAGAATAAAATGCTGATATGAGGATTTTTATGATTTTTTTCTGATAATGAGAAGATATGATCATGTAGGTTTGTAATATGGTAGAAGGAAGTGAGGTTAGGGAATACTAGAAGAAAAATAATAAATGTGACTTTGAAGGTTTAAAAGAAATTATAAGGTTAGAAAGTTGTGTATTTGATTAGCCTAAACTATCATCCTTATCATACATTATAATCTCAATGATAATCATTATCATTAATTTAAAAAATCAAATCTTGACAATTTTATTATTAAAACCAATGTAATTTCTTACACATTCTCATATATCTACTAATAAAAATCTATTACATCTATTTATGTTCAATCTTATTGATACTTTACTTAGAAAAATAATTTTCAACAATATGGTGGTATTCATATTTCAAATTTAAATAAATATGTTTTGGACAAGCTGTTTCTATGTGACAATCGCTCTTGTTAGTCTTTACATTATAAGTCGATTAAAAGAACCAAAGCCTCAGCGACGCGTTTACACTCGAGCTGAGCTATTGGAACAAAACAAATCTTTAGAAAAACCAAAAGATTGGATGCCGATACCAACTTTAACCCAAAAACCCTTACCTAAAGACCCAATAATAAAGCCTAAAATCCAAACCTTAGAGTCTTTTATCTTAAAAGAAGTTGAAAATTCAGTCAAAGAACTTGAACAAAAACGTATCCCATTCTCAAGCTTAGACAATAATATTCTTATCAATAGACTTAACCCTGCTGTTGAAGAATTTAGACCAAAAGTTCGTTTGAATCCTTTAGCCCAAGATTTCCATCCTTATTAGTGGTAGAGCTATAAATTACTTAATAATTTAGTATTTATATACAATTTGAAGTAATAAAAATATATAAGTAAAGTTAAGTAAAAAAAAGGTCATCAGTTTAAATCTGGAGAAAAATCTAATAAATATGAGCCTGCAGGCAACTTTAAAAAATTACAAGATTGTGGATAAACATGCAGAATATGTTATTGAAGTTAGGGATTTAGAAACAGATGAGGCTTGGACTTTTTGTAGAAGGTATTCAGTGATGCGTAACTGGCATAAAAAGTCTTTACCTACTGTAAAGTCCTTGCCAACATTTCCTAAGAAAAAGTTATTCGGGAACTTGAAACCCAAGTTTTTAGATAAGAGAAAGGTGGAGATTGAGAATTATATTAATAGTATCCTTCCGCTAGCTGAATATCAAGAAGTCTTAGAACTTATAAGACCAATAGATAGGGAACAATGCTCGAAATCCCTATTTACGAATGATTGTACAAGTGATGGGAAAACTATAAGAAGATATAGAAGTGTGACAGGAAAAGTTAAAGAATTAGTCATAGATGTGGCTAGTCTAACTTCAAAAACTGAGGTAAAAAATAACCCTTATGGAGAGCTAAAGGACAATTTAGCTATTGCAGCTTTTAAAGGTTTTATGCCAAACGGCTATGATGAGAATATTGAAATTTTATATGGCGATGTGTCTATTAAAGGGCATTGGATTAGAAAGAAATTCAGAAAATTCAATAGAGAGCATAAAACTCTTCTAGAAAAGGATTTATTAATAAATAACTTTCTTAACTAGACATCCTTGCCTATTAACTTCAAAGTGTTTTGGAAGGTCTTAATGAATCCTGATAAACTGTCGAGTAAATGATCTTGATGGTCGAGTCTGCTTCTCATTTCTGTCTTAACTCCATCTTTCATATCAGTTAAAGCATTCATAGAGTCTTGTTTGAATTTTTCTATATGATTGTTTTGAGTATTAATGTCGGTATAAAGCATATCTCGAAGACCATCAATTTTGTTTACACGATCTTGTCTTTCTGAATCCATTCGTTCGTTCATTGTCCTAACTTCTTCATCTAATGTGTCGAGAATTTCTCTTTCTCTTTCAATTCTTATGTTTTTCTCTATTTCAAAACCTTTTTCAAGTCCATCTAAGCCACTGCGAATCGGGTTCAACATGTCTTCTGTTTGTTGGATTCGATCACGTTTTTCATCTTCGATAGACTTTTCTAAGAAGTCCATACGATCATGAGCCTGTTTATTAGCTTGTTCTCGCGCATTGCGCTCGTCGTCAAAGGTTTTTTGCGTGAAGTCTTTAAGGTTTTTTAGCTCATCTTGGAAATGTCTTTGGAAGTTCTTGAGTTGCTCGTTAATTTGTTTTCCTTGATCTGTCACATAGTCTCTTGTGCTTTGGATTTTTGAGTATACATCTTGGAATTTCGCGTCTAATTGCCTTTTAGCTTCCTCACGAGCTTTTCTCATAGTCTCATAGTCACTTGACATGTCATCCATTTGCCCTTTGAGAAGGGTTAGTTTTTCTCGTTCGTTGACGCTTTTTTTGACTGTGCCTGTCAAGTTTGTCACAAAGTCTTCCATTTATATAGATTTTTATATAACTGAAGGAAGTAAGTTGGTAATTTGCTTGAATTGGTTTGTTTTATTTAAGTGATTTTTTTGGGTTTATGTGAGAATAAGGAAGCATTTATATTATTTTAATTGTGAGTTTTTTGTAGATTCATTTTCATTTTCATGATAGTGATTAGTGAAATATTAGCTAAACTTATAAATATCAAAAACTATTTAATGTTTTCAAGTTATCTGTAAGCATTAAAGTAAACGCAAAAATATCTTATCTCTTCTACTAAAAGTGATTTTCTTTAAATCACAATCAAACCTTATCAATAATTTGCACATATATCATAAATATTTCCTATCATACCTTTATTAATTTATCAATAATCTTATTTACTTCTCTCAAATTCAACTTTGTAAATCAATATCTTTTAATTACCCTCAATATTTATTTTTTTCTAAATTTTTTATCTCTTAAGGTATTCTAAATCCATATAAAATAGAACAAAGTTAAAAATAATCATATTCTCTAAACTATCAGTATTTTCAACTATAATTAAAAGTATATTTCATTATAAACTATAAAAATATAATAAATATCAATAACAAAATCGCTAATTATAAGGTAAATATTGTTTAATAAAAATAAACTCTATCTACACAAATAAAATCTATTAACAACTTGAAACTTTAAAACTTATTCAATGATAATTTTTTCCTAGAATATGATAATCTATTATAACGTATAAGGTAATTTAGTTAATCCTTATAAGTTGTTGACATTAAGGTGTTGCGAACATGAGCTTTTTCTTTATAATCATTATCTTCATAACACATTTGCATAGAACTTGACCTATACTTCTGTTTGACCCCATCTCTTCGTGCTTTAGCTTGCTTGATTTGGTTTAAGAGAAATTGGGCTTCTTGTTCAAGTTGCTTACGTTTGATCCTTTCATTGTCAATAAACTCTTCTAAATGAAGGATTTTCTGCTCATCTTTGAGAGTTCTTAAGATTTTCTTATATGCTCCAGTATCGTAGGAACCTAGTACAGATTGCATATTTACTTTTTTTGTAAATGGAACTAAAATTTGAAGTTGGAATAATATGATTATGATATAAAGTTTATAGAAAATAACTGGTGATTATATAAATAGTGAGAATACTTAGTGATTTTTTTATGTAAAAGAAATATTCATATTGTTTTTTTTTTTTAAGATTTATATTCTGTAATATGGTTAGTAGTAATCTGTATTGAGGTTTGCATTCAATAATATTACTTATTATTAGTTTGCTATAAAAAAATATAGTTGATAATTTGTTATAATAAGTTTTGTATTATTTATGATAAACAAAATTTACAAAACATAAATATACATCAAAAATATATTCTAATAAAAGGTTTTACTCAATCTTAAATAATTACATTTGGAAAATAATTGATTATAATATTAACATAGCATATATTAAAATTAGAGAAAAACTTTTTTAAATAATAATTAGGTAAGTAAAAGTATAATCACCTATACAAATTCATACTGACATCACTGGAAGTTTTCTAATTTTGTGAATAATTAAAAAAATCAATCTAAACCCAAAAATCGAGTATTAATAAAATAATTTATTTCAACCTTTAACTGACAGTTTTATTAAGCCATTAAAACTCTTATAAAAATCTAATCTTATCTTTATTTAGAATAAAATTACAGCAGTAATTCTATTAATCAGCACACTCTTCTAATAAATTCTGGATTTCTTGCTCAGACAACAACTTTAAAGACATAATCTCATCATCTTCTAAAATTGACAAGTTCGGTTTCTCTGTTTTACTAGCCCAAAAAGATGACGTAGCTACTGAAACAACAGCAAAACATCCACAGTCTTTACTAGTTTGTATACCCATTTTATTATATACTAATTTCAATTTTCCAAAAATCAAATCTCAAATCCTACTAAATCATCCAACTACCAAAACTTCTCTTATATTAAAAACCATAATTTGTCTAACTTTAACCAATAAAATCATAACAAAAAAACTTGTATTTATTCAAAGCATATTACATAGCATTCAAAAAAATGACAATAATTGTAATATCATCTANCAAATCCTACTAAATCATCCAACTACCAAAACTTCTCTTATATTAAAAACCATAATTTGTCTAACTTTAACCAATAAAATCATAACAAAAAAATTTGTATTTATTCAAAGCATATTACATAGCATTCAAAAAAATGACAATAATTGTAATATCATCTACAGATATAGAATTAGCATTCCACCTAGTCACAGATTCTCTTNACAGATATAGAATTAGCATTCCACCTAGTCACAGATTCTCTTATAAGCCTTTCACAAACACTTTCACTTTTCCCCATCATCATAGAATTATGCACCATTTCAACTGCATCTCTTGGTGTGACGAATTCCCATAGCCCATCACTTGCTATAATAATAAATTTATCAGTCGAAATTAATTTTCTTTCAACAATCTCAGGATCACTTATAAGACCAATTAGCCTTGAAGCCTTATCGCCAACTGACCGTGTCATAGCAAGTCCAGGAATATTCTGATCTTTAAACCAAATTCTCAAAGGACCACCTTGTTCATGACTAGCAATACGTCCTCCATGCATGATAATTCGATCAACCTCATCTTTTCTAGTTGGTTTATGGTCTTTTGTTAATTCTATAGGAACACAAGAATTGTTAATACTTGAACCAATCACAGCTTTTGAATCGCCAATATTTGCACACCAAAGTATGTCACCAATAATTAAAACCCCAACAAAAGTTGACCCTGAAAACGAACAATCAAATCTTGAATGAAGAACTTTCTGACATGTTTCATCTACAGCGAACTTAAGTGCATCGATACCTCCAAATCTAAGTAATTTTTTTTCTAATATTGGGATTATTGTTGTTTTTATAAGCCTTGAAACTGTATGGCCTTCAGGTCCATGACCGTCACAAACAGCAAAAAAATGTTGAGCTTTGCTGGCGAGTAACGGGCTTTGGATTATGTAAGAATCTTGGTTTTGTTCTTTTGGGATTCCCATTATTGACCCTGTTTTGAATTTTAGATAGTATTTGATGACTACATTATTAGGCTCTTGAGGTGAAATTAGGTTGCTTACAGTTCGACGATTTGCTTGAAGCTTGGCTAATGGGTCGTGAATTATTGGGATAAAGGCTGGAGCTTCATATGGGCTTATTATTGGAGGAAGCCTTGGTCCGTTTTGATAGTGGGATGGATGAGAACTTACTGTAAAAATCCTTGAGCCTTTAACAGCATTTGCTCCACCGAGTCTTAGTGGGGATTTTTCAATTAGATTATCTTTACTGTTTTTTATTGTCCGAGCACTGTGCACAGGCAAGTTTGGAGTACTTTTAATTAGAGGAAATCGCCGGTCCATTTATTTGAGCTTATTTTTGCCATTTTCTTTATTTAAGATGAGTTGTGTTTTTATGAATGATTTGAATTTTTTGATTAAAATACTTAAAAGTTCAGGTACAGAGGGATTTAGATTTGGCTATGGAATTATTAAGTTTAAATTTAAGTTGGGTGTTTGATTAAAATTATGAATGTCTTAAGAGAAAAAGGGTTTTTTTTTGAAAATCATGAGGTGTTATAAAAATAAACGAAATTTGTTTGATAAAGGGATGCCAAACGAAAAAAAAATAATAAGATTAGTGTAATAAAAATGTTCTGTAATGAAATAAAATGCTGTTCTAAGATAGAATATAATAAAATGCATCTTTGATATGCTTATAAATTATCACTTAAGCGCAATTTTAGTAAGGCTGGAACCGGAATTGCTAACTGTAGAATAATAAAGTGTTAGCAACACAAGATTATAATTATTTTAGATGAGATATTTTTTGCTAAATTAGTTAAGAATAACCTTATTTAGTGCATATAGTTAGAAGAGAACGATATTAGATATTTATATATATATATGCATTGAGAATAAAGTATTTTGGATGAGATGCTAAAAAGTTTATTAGGCATGCCTTCCATAATACTCAAACTACAGATTTAATCATATATTGTATAATAATAATAGTAATTTTATTTCAACCGTATAAGGCCTCATCATAAAAAAAATATGTCTATTGCACCAAGGGACTCTTAATTCAACTGTTTTCTACATAAACTCATAATCTTATACTTGCGCTTAGTCCCTATCTGTTTACAATGAATAAAAACAAAGTTTATTTTTCTAAATTTTAAATTGTAGCAGCCATATATCTTTCCTATAATAATAATTATTTTCCTATGTCTTTCAGTCCTTTTATACAATTTCACCTAGCTTACCTGTGTTTAATATTCCTATATCATATAGTAATTATCACTAACAAAAATTTATTATATTTTTTCCATAAAATTTACAAAGATCTTATAAAATATAATCAACTATGGAAAATGGATATTTTTTTTACTTTTAGCTTCTTTTAATACGAAGAATACCGAAATCAATCAAGATATTTCTTTTTAATAGTCTTAAAAAAATCCCCAATACTTAGTCTCTATTTTTATGTTAAATGTTTTTAGTCTTAGTTAATTAATCAGTACATGATGCAAAGGGATTTTTGTTTCGTACTGTTTATCAACACGTGTTTGAAGAATAAGTGGTAAATCATTAGCAGACTTTTTTTTTTCATACTTTTTAGATTTCCTGTCGTAATTTTTTTCGTTTTCATGAATTTTTTTATGTGCGCAAAGCATCGAACTTCGAGAAAATGCCATTTCACAGTCTGGATATGGGCACTTAATAGGCTTCATATTAAGATGACTATATTGATGCTCTTTGAACGCAACCTTGCTGACGAATTGTTTACTGCAGATTTCACAGTTATATTCTTTGATTCTTAAATGTACTGCATTAATATGTCTTTTAAGGTTGTATTTGTTATTGAATAGCTTACCACAGAACTCATAGTAACATGTAAACTCTTGATCTTTCATTTATATACTTAAATTTATATCCATATTTGTAAACCAATACTGATAATTACTTATTATACAGAAATTTATCTTTTTCGTTTACACAAATATCATTCAAAAAACAATCAAGTTGACTTTAAATCATAAAAACTATTTTTTTATTTACTTCTACTTTATATCTATCAACAAAAATTAAGGAAAAATAAATTATTCAATTTTTGATTTTCACCTAAGTCCTTTCTTATAAAATATATATTGGCATACATTCTTTTGCTTTGAAAAATACAGCTTATAAAACTTTATCTTAAGTATTTTTAATTAAAAAATCTTATTCTTGAGTGAATTTGTATTGTTCTTCACCATCTTGCACTCTAGGATAGTTAAAAGGAAATTTGCTTTCAAAGCATTTTGGTAAATATTTTTGTTAAGATCTTTGGCTTGTATTCCTTATTATAAAGTATTTAATCATTACAATGAAAATCTACTTTGCTTATAAGCATGATCAGGTACTTTAATAAACTGTTTATATACAAAATTGAAATATATAATAATTTTATGATGGGCTCATAACAACATAATTGATATAATTATTTAAGGCTCACTTGCATAAGGTTGGAATATTTTGATTGAATCTAATAGAAACACTTGAAATCCTAAATGTCTTAATTCTCACTTTTTACCCTTATAACATATCATTTTTGGTCTAGATTGAGAGTTTGAGAGCTTTTCATACTTACTATCTAATATCCAAACAAATTAAACTGTGAAAATTTGGATGTGTTTGTGTTTAAAAAAAGCTTAAAATCAGCTGAGGCTTCTTCCATTTTATTGAAAATATTGGAGGCTTAATAAAATTCATATATGAATCAAGTGATTAGCAAAATCTTATATTTTAAGTCATTTATGTTTAATCTTATTACCTTATAATTTTTACTAGATAAAAATTAAACTTTTTAAAGTTCCTTTAAATTAATGTAGCCAAAGATGAAATTTATTATTGTTAGTTCTAGCATTGAAAAGACTAATTTAAAATGAAAAGTTGATTTATAAATCTATATTCTTTAATTATTTAGTATATAAAATCCCTTTTACGAAATAATCCTAGCATACTGTTAAAATACATAAAATCATATAATTTTCATTCAAAGTTTACAAGTATATATTATTCATTACCAATGTATATTAATAAAGACAAATACTTATAATTATCCTTTTCTCTTATAATTTCCCTAATATCCTTGATAATCAATCTTAAATCATCTCAATCTTACTAGTCCTTGCAAAATCATCTTAAAAATCTCACTCTCTTTCTTTATTATCACTTTGAATACGCAATCTTAATATAAACCTTTTTCCTAAGTATCAAACCTTTTGGCAATACAATTCCTACTTATAACTTTTATTTAAATATTCGCATATGCTCAAATCATTTTTCAATTTTTTCCCAATCTTTGTCCTGTTTCTAGATATTATAAACTGGAATTGCTTTTCAATATTTTCAACAAAACTAGGGTTTTATTAACAATTTTTATCTATTCTTACAATCAAATACTGCTGTTTAAGCTTCTCTTTACAATTGATATCCTTAGTTTATTTTTGAGCTCATAATATAAAAACATTTTCTCAAAAGGAATTTGGTTTTCAGTTTGATTATTGGCTTATTATTTTAAATCACCTTAGATTACTTGTACTTATCTTCTATTTTGTGTATAAAAATAAACATTTGAGGATAATTTTTTTATTTAGTTCTAATTTTTCTAAGCTTTTTTGTAGTTGAGATCAAGTAAAAACTTTTACTATATTTGTAATAAAGATTGTTTGCTTGCAAAAGAATTAAGCATTTTGTAGGTTTATGAAAAATAGTCTATAATCATTTTTTTGATGATATAAGGAAATTATAACTATAGCTTTCTTAGGATAAAAGTGTAATAAATGCAGTAAAAAGTAGCGAAGAATGGTTTCGATCCATCGACCTCTGGGTTATGAGCCCAGCACGCTTCCACTGCGCCACTTCGCTATTAGTTATCTTTCATATTTTGTATTTAAGCTTCACATATGCTTAAACCATTATAATCACCCAAGAGCACGTTTAAGTATTTAACAATTCTTAATTATTTTATTTTTTCATATACTGAAAGTTTTAAATCTAAAATAGTATTTCAAATACTAAAAAACATTACCAGCAAGGATTTATATTTTGTTTCCTCATAACAACATCAAAAATCAAATATTTTATGTGAAAAATAAAGATTTTCTGTCTTATAATAAAAATGACTTCTAATGATTGTATTGAATTAATTCAAAAAACGTTGAAATAAGGCTTTACTCAAAAGATCGGTTTTTTCAGATTATCTTTTAACCCATATTTAGAAAGTTAATTTGTTTAGATTTAGTAATTAAACTACAATAAAACACATTCTATTTACTATTTATCAATATCACAAATATATAAATGGCCGCATATGCACTTGATATTAAAAACCCAAGAATCTTAGCTGTAATGCATGAACTTGGTATAGCTCCAGAAGAGCTTGAAGTCAAGTAATCCCTATTTAGAACACTCGGAGATTTTTCTGGGCTCCGTATTACAAAAGAAATACAACAAATGAGATTTGATTTTTATACAGCTCAGCTAAAGAAAACGGTTGCAGATATTAAAGAAACTTTAAAAAAACCAACAACCTTTAAAATCCCAATAATCATCACTCCTAATGAGTCAGAAAATAAAGAACAAAGAAAATCCCCCTTGCCTATACTCAAAGAAATTGACCCTACTCTTGTCACTTACAAGCAAAAACAGTTCCTCCAAGAGAACTTTGGCGATAAGCCAGACCCAAGACTAAAAACAATAAAATCACAACCAGTTATAGAAGAAACAAAATCAAATAAGTTCAAAGAATATACTGAAAGACAAAAAGATAAATTCAAAGAACTTAAACGAACACAGCTTCAATCCCAACGAAAACTCTCAGAAAATCTTCTCAGATCAACTAAAGGACAAACATCAAAAGATCATTTCACTAAAGACCAAACTAAAAAAAAAAAACTTCATGTGCGTATCCAAAGCCATCAGAGTTCAATGAAAGAATCATCAGATGATAGAGAATATTGGCTTGAGTCGTCGATCCAAGCCCGTTTAAGCAAATTCGATCAAAAAATCCAAAAATCTGAAGAAGTTTACGAGGCCCAGATGAGAAAAAAACGTGAAAAAATAACTAAACTTAAAGAAGCCTGTGACAATGCAGCAAAAAATTTGCAAAAAATGAAAAAATTCGACGAGGTTGAGCTTTTCTATAAAATATACGAAAAACAGAAGAAAGTTAAAGAAGCGAGGATGAAAATTGAGGATAGGATTCATCAAATTGCTGAGAATAAAAAAGAACAATTTGAAAAACAAAGAGAAATCGCTATTGATAAAATGAGAAAATCTGAACAAGAACTCTTGCAAAAGTCTAAAACGTTAGAAAAGAGGATTATGAATACTCAGAAAATTGTCCAGGAACGAAAAGACCAAATACTTAGAGATATGATTATTAAACAAGAAGAACAAAAACTTAAATTACAAGAAAAACTCAATGGGGTTAAAAGAGCAAAAAGAAAGTTTGTATGATTTATATAGGATTTTAAGATGGACCAAATATTAGAAAAACAATTAGCTCAAACTCATAGGATTGAGGAACTTAAAGAGTTTAGAGAAAAAGAAAAAGAAAGGATTCGTGACCAAGCAATAAGAAATATGATACAGAGGGAAAAAATCCAAGAAAGCTTAGCGATAATAGATAAATCTCCAAAGTCGAAAACTGCTCAAGAAAGACTTAAGCTTCTAGGGTTTATTAAACAAGAACCAGAACTTCAAAATGATACTTAAGTATATAATATTACATTTTATTAATAAACCCCCCTTTTTATTAGGTTTTGAAGAGAATAGTTTATGGATAATAAGACGAAAAATGATCTTTTGACTGTTGTCAGGGCTTTATGCACTTTTCCATGTGCAAGACCATTTCTTAAACCTGTTAATGCTTTAGCTTTAGATATTCCTGATTATTTAGAAATCGTTACTAAACCGATGGATTTTGCTACAATAAAAAGTAAGTTAAACAATAAGCAATACGAATCAGAAGACGATTTGCTTAACGATATTCATTTAATAATTGAAAATTGTTATAAATACAATGCAGACCCTAAAAGTCTCATACGTATACTTTGTGAAGAGCTCAAAAAGCAGCTTGAAAGGCAATGGAAAATGTATTTAGAAAGAAAAAACGTAAGATTAGCAAGTTCAAGACCTGGAATGAAACTTCCAATTAAACGCCAATCTCAGACTATTGATGGTACAAAAATATATGAAAATGACGAAGATTCATCCAAGGAGAAAAAAATTTTAGAATCTGATGAAGGTAGGGATGGGGAAATAAAAAGTCTTAATGGAGATGATAAAAATAAAACTAAAGTGAAGGAGTCAAAAAAACGCTTAGTTGAAATTGAATATCAAGAAGTGCTGAATTTTGATAAGCTTACTGGAAAGTCAGATTTTAATGGAACGATTAAGTTCAAAGTACCTGATGAAGAGACCCATGAAGAAAATGCTGTGGAAAACTCAGGACCTTGTAAATTGGATAGTATTGAGTATATTAAGGCTGCACTTTTACCGCTAGTTGACCCTAGTTCACGGCCTTTATTGAAAAATACTTTACTAAATGCTATTTTCACAGTTTCATGCTTGAAGTAATGTTTTATCCGTAGTTATTTAATAAGTTATTATAGAGAATTATCGCTTGACTATTGTCCAGCCTTTCTAATAAAAATTTTTAAATTAAGCTTTTCCACAATAAGAGGATTTTCTGTAAACTTAGAAAGCCCTTATCTAAATTACTATTATGCAGCACATGTCTTAAAAGATCCAATTTTTTCCAAACACAAAAATCTAGGATATTCTTTAAAAC
>MPUH01000811.1:0-33667 GCA_001970955.1 Stentor coeruleus | reverse complement strand
AAGTTCTCTTATAATTTTCAACCACAGCTTCAAGGTCATTTTCATAAATGTCAAAAGGTTTCAAGGGTAGCTCTAATAATTTACTAACATTCTTTGTTTTCTTCTCTGTTCCTATCTCGCTATTCAATATTCCACTACATGTATAAATAATCTGTTCATTAAGCTTGAATAACTTTTCAATAACATTAACCAATTTCTGAGTGTTCAAAGTTGTCTGTTGGAGTTTATTTTGCAAGTCAATATCTTTAAATTCTAATGCCGAGGTGTTTATAACTTTTTCTGAGTCCTTGTCCAGTTTCGATAAAGCTTCAAGCTGAAGGCGCTTAATATGCGACCCATTATAAGGTATTCGGCACTTGGTAAAAGTTTTCGTCCTCAAAAACTCGTATTTTTTAATAACTTCATCTGGAAGTGGAAAAGAAAATAGCAACTCTTCAGCTATTTTCAATAGCCCTAAAAGCCCTTCAAAATCTTGAAATATCGACATTTCCAATTATATTTCCATCTTACATCATTTAACTCCAAACCTCATAAAATATTAAACCTAACTAAAACTCTTAGGAAAAATCAATAAATTTTTACGTCAAAACTTATAATAAAACTCTAAAAAACTTAAAATATACTCTTATTTAAAATTTTTAAATCTTAAAGGAACAGCTTTTTCAATATTCGTCGCCCTTCTATTCAAAATCCCAGGCTCAGGTGGGGTGTTTGAGTTATTTCTCTTGCAATGATTTGGGGTAACTTTTCTTATAGCTTTAATCCTAATTGTCATTTACGCATTTGCTTTATCAGGGGTTTTTCCCCGGTCTCGTCTGACATTAAAAAAACCATTGCTTTTAGCAGGAACAATTTTTGAGATTTTTTCAAAAGAATCTTCACTTACATCAACATTTTCAAGATCTTTGTATTTAAATAAATGATCGCTTATTCTTATCATATCCCATCTGGAATCAGGACGTTTCCTAAGCATCCCTTTTATGAGTTTATGCCATGGTTTACTTATTGTTGTAGGTAATGGTTGATATTCACAATTGATTATTTTGGACATGATTTCTTTTCTGGTTTTTCCTAAAAAAGGTAGGGTTTTTGTTAGCATTGCGTATATGATACATCCTAAGCTCCAAATGTCTAAAGCTGGATTTGCTCTGTTGTCACTACGAGTTAAGACTTCTGGGGCAATATAGTGTAGTGACCCTGCATCACTTCTTTCATTTTCTGATGCTTTGCCAAGGAAAAACATCCCACTTATACCAAAATCGACGATTTTCACAGTTTTGTGTGAGGGTCTTAAAAAAAGGATGTTTTCTAGTTTCAAATCTCTATGGACAATTGAAGAATTGTGACAGTACCTAATAGCATCAACAATTTGAATGACAATACGGTATACTTCTTTTTCAGAAAGAGGCCCTGAATTTTGCACATATTCTTTAAGCTCCCCACCACTACAATATTCCATAACAAAGCAGCTTTTGTTTTCAAGATCAAAAACATCAATTAAATCAACTATGTTTCTATGTTTTAATCCTCGTAGTATGCTGATTTCTGAAAATAGCCTCTGCACATCTTGGGGACTGAAGATTTTCCTTAGGTCTACAAATTTTATTGCTACTTCTTTATTAGTCAATTTGCTTCTATATAAATAAACAGTCCCAAAACCACCTTGACCTAGTTTCCTAATTTCTTGATAAATGGCCATGCTAGAACTTTTAGCGAACTTTTCACCCTGAGATAAAAATAGAGGTTCTTCATTGTTGATAAATTCTAGATCATCATCTGATAGTTCTTCTCCTCTAGAATCTAGTAGTTTACATTTTATATGATTGTTCAAACTTAATTTTTCTTTACAACCTTGGATTATATCAGTGACGGTTAGTCTCTTGTAGAGTTTTACTTCACACTTTTTGTCTAGTTTTCCATTTAAGAAAATCGTAACAGACTTCGGATTCGAATTTTCTTCCATTTTATATAGGCAAAGGTTTCGAAAACTTGATTATTAATTCCATTTACTTTCTAATCTCCTTATGCTTTTAAATATTGTATGAACTTATCTTTCCTACAAAAAATCTCTAAGTTTTCTGCATATCCTTTATACTATAACAAACCACAATTAATTTCTTAGAATTTTTATTTTTAAATATTCAATCCATTAACTTCTATCTAACCTTCTCCTTTCTTCATATTCTTTAAACTCCCTTCCTAGAATTTATTCAGTTTATCAATCTTACCTCATCCTCATTTTACAAATTACCAGTGTATTTATAATCTCTAAATCCTCTTTGTTTCACATAATATAATATAAAAATTACCCTTAATACATCTATTATTAATTTTCAATGAATCAATTACATGCTTCACAGAAATCTAAAAATCTTATAATATCAAATAATGTTGAACAATATGCAACTGATGAAAAATCAAATAAAGTATGTCAGATCAAAGATTAAGCTCAGATTATAAAGGACTTACTATGCAGAATTTATTTTTTCAAGACAAATTTAAGTTAAAAGCTGATATAATTTCATAAAAGCGGTCCTGAATAAAATTTTTATCTTTAATAGCCTGACTGAATAGTAAAGAGAATCAGTTATTGAACATATGAAATACTGTATTTTATAGGGAAATTGAGAGGAAAATATTTTAGAACCCTAAGAAGTGGTTTTTGAACAAAATATTGTATGGTCGATGTTTTTTTTTTTGTGGCAGACGGTAAATTAGAAGTTATTATTGATGATAAAAAAGTGAAAGTTTTGCGTCCTCAGGATATTTTTGTTTATGTCTTATTCACGATACATTAAGGTTAGCTTGATATACTTTAAATGTAGACTATTGGAGTTCGGGATTATATTATATGATTTTTTATATTCAGCTGTATCTTTTAGTGAATAAGAGAATTATTTTTATATGATATATAAAATGATACAATAAGGGAAGATATTTTTTCTCTAATGCAGATAATAAAGATAAAATTATAGACTTGCTGATGCAGCTTCTAAACAAAAATCCTACTACTAGACTTGAGGAACTTTAGCGAATTTGAAGTGACATCCTTGGTTTATTATCATTTGGGTAGACTAAATATAGGGTGAATTTTACTATAAAAAATTAAGCAATTTCTATATAATTATCATAAGGATTATATACTAAAGCCACATCTTAGAATTAACTGAGATAAAATTGTTCAAAGAGAACTGCCAATTCCATATGCGCAATTCCCATCACTAATCCATGACACAAATCATCACTAAAAAGTCATCAACCCTCAATTATTGATCCTAAAAGCTGGAAAACACGATGAAATCCCTAAATCAAGACCCGCCAAAGAAGTTTTTAACACAAACTGAGACGAAGAGTTCAAAGGTAGTATAGTTAAAACTACACTTTTTATTGAAAAATATGATTTATAAGACATAATATTAAACAAGCAGGAACTTATTGTTACTTTAAGTACACAGCTATTTCTTTTTCCTTAAATATCTTATTCCAAAAATACTGCTCCCAGCCGGTCGAGGACTAACTGGAGATTCAAAGCTTTCTTTAGAATCTTCAGTACTTAGGCTGTCTTTTTTTTCGCTTTCATCCTTTACAGTTTCTAATACTGGTTTATTTGTGGCTGCCGGGGGATGGTTTCCTAAAATAATGATTTTCACAGGTTCTTGGACTATTGGTTTTGGCTGCTGAGGTTGGATTTCTGGCTTTGGCTGGCATGCTTCACAGTCATTACAAGTACAGTCATCCCAGTTGCAGCAGTGTTCAGGACAACATGGCATTTCTTTACAAAGAACACAAGAGCTCATTATATTCGAATAGGGATTTCATATTTAGTCGATTAGTAATATTAGAATACTAAGATCTGAAATACAAAGATTTGTTTTTTTAGAGATTTTTTATGTGATTAGGATGAAGAATGTGGAAGTTTTGAATGATTAAAGAGGATAAAAAAAATTAAATATAAAAATTGAATATTGTTAGGGAAGGAATAGGAAATTCATAAGGAAATATTAAGGGTAATGATAAAATCATAAGATAAATTGTATGAGTTAGGGAGAATATTGTTTATGCAAGGGTAATGATAAAATCATAAGATAAATTGTATGAGTTAGGGAGAATATTGTTTATGGATTATTATAAGAATCTAATATTTAGGTATGCTATTAATAATATTTAAGATCTCTTTTCCCTTGGAGATAAAGACCTTGAGCGAGGATTCTTTTTACTTTTATCATGTTTTCTACTGCTTTTATGTTTATGATCTTTATGTTCTCTATGAGCTTTATGCTTTTTAGACCTATGCTTCTTATCTTTTATATTTTCTTTTCTAAATTCCTTCATTAACTGTCTTTCCCATTGCGCTTCAGCATCTAAAACTTTCTCTTGATGCTCAATCAGCCTGTCTTCTGTCAATCTTTTAAACTCACCCCAACCACTTCCATCAGGTCCAGTTGGTTTATACTCAGGAACTTCATCATTATTTTCCCTAAATTCTTTTGGTATTCTATAATCATTCACATGATCAACTTTAATTGTCCTTCCACAGATTTTTGTTGCATTAAAATTATCTACAGCCAAAATTGTGCTCCTTTGATCAGCATATCCTATAAAAGCAAATCCTTTACTTTCCCCAGTTTCAGGGTCTCTAACAAGATTGCAATCAACTATTTCTCCACATTGAGAAAAAACACTTACTATATCCCCTTCATTCATTTCATAAAGAAGTCCACCAATATGTATATAAGCACTATGCTCATAATCAGCATGCCATGATGCTTTTCCTGTAATTCCTAGTCTTAGTTCTTCTTCATTAAGCCTTTGTATGGATCTTATAGTATTCATATATAAATATATCAAATTAGGGCTTGTGATATTAATATTTTAGGTATAAATTTAGTTTTTTTTTTGTGGAGAGGTTTGATTTTTATGGAATATGATATGGATTAGTTTTTATTAGCTAAAGAATTATAAAGATTTAGGATTATTTTGGAATTAGCAATTGGAAGGGTAGCTAAAAAGTTTTGGTTGGGAATATTGAAGATGATTCTATAGATAAAGTTGATTTTTTGATATGATTATTTAGGGATAAATTTTGGTTTTTGATTATAGTGTGGGATGATTGTAATTTAAGGCAGAGTAGGTTTTTGTTTAGAGTTTGATGGTTTAAGCAAAGATGTTGTGGCTGAGTTTGTATAAACTTTTTTGAATATTATAGATATTTTATATTAAGAAATGATATATTGTAAATTTTTATATAAAGGTGTTTTATTTATTAGGAATGTGAAATGGGTTGCATTGTAGTTGAAAATGAAAAAAAATTATGATGAAATAAGTAAGAATTTTTTAGATAATTTGAAAATATAAACAAAAGGTTATGCTATCAACAAATGCTAATTAATGCTTCGATTAAAGGGAAATAAAAGATAAATAAGAAATAAAATCTAAACCATGATTATCAATTCAGTTTATTAGTAATTTTTAGACAAAATCACAAATCTGACTAACTCTTAATCACTAAGTATTAAAAAAATATTATTTTTACTTGAAAAGATAAACAAGAATATATTCTATTTAAACTATCTAAGATTTTTACTATTCAAAGCAAATTCTGAATATTTATTAGTTAAATTCACTTATATAGATATTAATAATTATTTCACATAAAATATTTTAAATAAACAAATACACTCTTCGCTTATACCCATCATCTATATTTTTTCTATCTATTTCATCTCTAATCAGTTTACCTTCTAAATAAAAACACTAATCTTAGCTTTCTTATATAATAACCTTATATCTATTCTACCTATAAACCACTAATTTTTCATCAATATTATTTATTCTACTCTTCCAGTTTAATCCTTGTATTCTTCATCATAAAATCTTTTTAGAATCAGCTAATAAGCCTATCTCAAAGCAAAAAAAACCTGCCAAATCGCCAGTCCATTACAAATTCGTTTCAGAAATATGATAGTATAAATTCCAACAAGTCTATCAACATATAATATTAAAATGGGCTCTTGCAATAGTATCACTTTAATTCACTGCAAGTCTTCCACACAGTCTTTAAATAATTCAAAATACCCAAACCGTACAATCTACCTAGTGTGCCTCAAAGATATGCTCTTTCTAAAGCTACTTTTCAAAGAACTTTGCATCAGAAATAACTCTAAAAAGCTACTTGAAAAAAGCATTTTTTTGTTATTTATACCTTTACCTGTAATTATCACACAGGGTGTTCTTGGTGAAAGACTATTTGATATTCTTGATGACGATTATGATGGGTATATAAACGAAGATCAATTTTTTAACGCTATGGAAACTTTCTCTAAAAACGATCCTGAAGAAATATGCTATGAACTTTTCAAGCTTTGTGATTTAAAAAATGATGATTATATAGATAAAGAAGAATTCATTATAACAGTAAAAAAACATATAGTTTAATTCACTTATACAAGAAGTTATTGAGAGCTTACAAGGGACAAAAGGGCAAAATGTTCCTGAAAATAGAAGAGGGTCTTTTTTAGGACAAAATAACAGTGTTAGAATAAATGCTTTTAATTCATCAACAAGTACAATAGAATCAAATAATGAAGCTTTGTTAAAAGATCGGCAAGCAAGTGAAAATTTTGTGAATACAATTTTTGATAAGTTTTCAGCTAATGGGAATTTGATGGATAAGAAGGAGTTTTGTTACTTTTTTATGATACAGCAGTGGATTGTACCTAGGATTAAGCATTGTTTTAGAAGTGATGTGTGGAAAAGTGATACTGCAATGAAATTGAAGACTCCACAAAATAAATTACCAATTTCACATATGTACTCAGGGAAGAATAATAGGGTTTGTGTGAAAATGCTCAGTCATGGGAATTGGATTAAAAGGTATCTTGAGATAAAACAAGTATTTCTACTACTTCATGTTAGTGAAAGTAAACTAGAAGAAGTGGTTTTTCTTGAAGGATGTTTAATCAAAGAGCGGGATAATAATTTGTCTATAATATACTCATCACAATATGATGAAAGATTTGCTTTTATTTTCTCATCAACTATTGAGTGTCATCAGTTTTCTGAAGCTATACGCCTAGCAGGAGGACTTAGGAAATTTAAAAATTATTATAAACTAGAAGAACGTATTGGTCAAGGCAAATTTTCTGAAGTCTACAGATCTGAAAACCTTCAAACCAATGAAAAATGTGCTGCAAAATTCATCAACAAACGTTTGTTGGACCAAGCTGAACGAGAAATGATTCGTAAAGAAGTGTCAATCCTAAGTAATTTTAACAATCCAGATATTGTAAAAATCAAAGATGTGCTTGATTCTCATAAAAAAATCGTGATAATCATGGAATTAATCGAAGGTATTGAGTTGTTAAAGAAAATCCGTGGAGAAAATAAAAACGAGAAGATAATAAAAAATGTGATAAAGAAAATATTATTAACTTTATCCCATATACACAAACTAGGGGTTATGCATAGAGATTTAAAGCCTGAGAATATAATGGTTTATGAAAAAAATGATGAGACGTTTATAAAAATTATTGACTTTGGGTTATCTTCTTATATTATACCTGGTGAGAATTTAGAATTTAAATGTGGGACTTTAGGATATACAGCACCTGAGGTTTTTTCTGGAAGGTATTCTAATAAAGCAGATATATGGAGCGTTGGGGTTATAGCTTATGCTTATTTTACAGGAAAATTACCTTTTTTTAGTTATTCTAAAGAGGAACTGATTGAAATTACACAGAATAAAGAGGTGAGTTTTAATGAAAATGATTGGATGAAATATAGTAAATCAGCACAAGAATTTATTAAAGCTTTGCTTAATAAAAATCCTGATGAGAGACCAAGTTGTGATGAAGCTTTGGCATTTCCTTGGCTTTCATGTAATCTATGATATATTGAGTATTTTAATTAACCTGTAGTTTGTGTGGAAAATATGATACTGCTGAAGTGCTGATAGAGTATACATAGAAATATAAGTTTATTCAATAATGTTTCGAATTCCACCTGAGTTTTTTGGGTTTAAACTTTTTTGTAGTTTTTTAGAATATTCTTTGATTGTTACAAGCTATTTACTTCATGATATCCTTGAAATTTATGTGTATTTTTTTGTTACCATAATAAAATTTCACAACAGTTTCTATTTCTTAGCATTTTTAGTAAGAATTTAACTATAAACCGCATATATCATATAAAACAACAACCTATTTAATCCACAAAACTCACATCCTTTCCTAGACCTTTCTTTTTAATTTCATTTGAAAAAAGCCTCAATCTAACCTAATTTATCATCCAAAACACTTTTTACATAAATTTCTTAAAAGTCCATCATCAAAAACCCAATCATTTTTCCCTTCACCTATCGTCTATCAAAAATCATTCTTTCCATACATCTTTTCAAAAAAGTAATGGAACTAGCTTATAATAATGGATAATTTTACCCAACAACTCCTACAAGTCAGCTCTATCTTTCAAGGGATACCCATAGATTTTAAACATGAAGGCATAGTGACTTGTTCTATTTGTGAAGCGGAATTTTCAAACTTAAGAGGTTTGCGCTTGCATGAAGGGCGTATCCATAGTAAGTCAGAAAAAAGTATAAAATGTTGTGAATGCTTAAGATTGTTTAAGAATAAGTACTCGCTTAAAACACATGTGAAACAAGTTCATCATAAAGCAACTAGAGAGCCATGTGTTAGATGTGGAAAAGTACTGTATAATAAATATATGCTGAAGAAACATATAAAGAAATGCCATCCTTCAATTGCGAGTATTGAGTAGATTTAAAATTATAATTTTTATTGTTGTACATGATTTTAGTTGGAATCATTAGGAAGCTAAAGTTTTAGAGAGAATTTGGAGTTGGTCAGAAAGTTGGAAAAAAAAAATTTCATTTGGTGTTGGCTTGTTGTGTATGATAACAAAAGGTGATTGTAGAGGTTTCAATAGCTTTCTTATGTATTTTCAGCAAATGTATGCAATTTATTGTAAACCATAGTTAGTGAAAGTTTTTACTCTAATATAATAACCTAAAATAAATTTAGAAAATATTTTAATACTAATTAAGGACTGGTTCTCGTGTAAAATTATTAACCCATGATTGATTATATATTAACTCGATATAAGTTTGTTATATATATTTATAATCTAACCTAAGATATTTCTAATACTAATCCTCCCACATAGAAAAAACAAATTCGCTATGAAATATTATATTCCTTACAATCCATTAATTAGATATTCGCAAAATAATTAGATATTCGTAAAATAATTAGATAGCCCTGTCTAATTATCCATATCTTGATTTTAATTTAACGCCAAATATGCCTAGTGAAGATTAAAGTATAATCCATAAGTAATAAACCCAATAATCAGCAAAGGTGCCAAATAATTAACACTAAAAAGATGCATCAGCAGAAAAATAAAAAACCCAAAAAAGACTAAAAATTCTATAAGAAAACTATAAAAGTTATAACATTTCTAATAAAACTCTTACAATAAAGAGTTATCAACCAGAAAATTGAAAACCCATCATCCACCAAAACCAAAATAATCTTCAGCATCCTTTTGCATCATCTAAAACATACAAAAATCTTTTCTAAAATCATATAAAAACTCCACAACTCAAAATCTTCCTCTTCAAACCTATCCTTCCATATCCAAAACCCATAAATTTTCACAAAGCCTTAAAAATTTCAATATCAAAACCTTCAACCACCCTTCTCTCTTTAAAATTTTTCCTTCTTCATAAATCTATTAATCCTCACATATCCATCAAGAAAAAAAAAATAATAATTTTCTTTAAGTATGAGTTCAAAGTCAGGCCTTAGCAGGGATGAAACCAACCGTGCAATGAATCTTCTAAAAAGCATAGAAAGACATGGGGATTCTTATGAGTTCAGATATCCCGTCGACTATATTGGACTTGGTCTTCCAGACTATCCTGAAATAATCAAATATCCAATGGACTTATCAACAGTAAAAAAAAACCTTAATGCCGGAGAATATGAAAGTTTACAAGACTTTATTTGTGATATTCAACAAATCTGGGATAATTGCAAGCTTTATAACCCAGAAGAAGCAGTAATTTTTATATAGTTCATATATAAACAAGCTATAAAACTTCAAGAATTTACTAACTCGTTTTGTATGTCTAATGCTATACCTGTTGCTACTATGAAAAAAAAACCTAAGGAACCAAGTATAAGTTTACAAGAGAAAAAAGACTTGTCGGAACTTATACAGAAAGTTACGAGTAATACGCTTGCACATGTTGCGATGGTGGTTGAAGAAGAATGTCCTGAAGCATTTTCTCAGTTAGAAAAACATAAAGTCGTTATTTCATTGGAAAAAATGAACTACTCGACTTTTAGTAGGATTAGAGAGTAAGGGATAAGTAGGATTATTCATGCAGAACTTGGCTATGGCGAAGAACAAGTCAATGATTTTAATATGAGTAATTAGGATTAGGAAATTTTTATTGGGATAAGTTTGAAAGGAGATTATTTTGAAGGAGATTATTAGAATGGATGTAATGTTTAACCTTAGGAGGAAGTTTTATGTATGATTTTAGAGTTTTTTATAATTTTTATGTGGTGTTTGTTGTGTAGTTATTGTATTAGTATGACAATTTTGATACAAAGTGAGGTTTATTTTATTATAAATTTTAATCTAAATTAATCAATCTTAGCTATTTTCCTATATATATCAGAGCATAATGTTGATACTACTATTTCTACATCTCCAAAGTATTTTGAAGTAATTTCAGTAAAAAATATATTATGTCTATTAGCAAACTCATGAGCTTCTTCACTAGATACCTCCCTCTGTTCATATAAATCATTCTTATTCCCTACTATAAAAAAGCTACTATCAGGATTTCCAAATAAATTTATACTTGCAATTCTTTTCTCAATACTTTCAAATGTTTCTCTTCTACAAACATCGTATATAATTATAACTCCATTAACCGTTTCATAATGGTTAACATTAAAATTACTCATATATCTTTTCCCCACCTATGTTAATCTTACATCATCCCAGATTTTAATCGAAATATTTTCTTCACTTAATTTGATAGTTTTTTTGCCTAACTCTGGTGTTATTGTTGCATTATAAGAGTCGAAATATTGCTTGTACATATACTGTGAGAAAAAACAAGTCTTTCCAGTTTGTGNCAAAGTTGTAATTATGCCAAGGACATACTCAAGCGTGTGGTAAACTATTTTTATTATTAGTAAAGTTGCTTTAATCGAAATATTTTCTTCACTTAATTTGATAGTTTTTTTGCCTAACTCTGGTGTTATTGTTGCATTATAAGAGTCGAAATATTGCTTGTACATATACTGTGAGAAAAAACAAGTCTTTCCAGTTTGTGAATCTCCTACGATATAAATTTCCATGTTAGCAGATGATTGCATTTTATGTTTATATATTAATATAGGAGGTAATAAAGATGTATATAATAAATAAGTTAATAGTAAATGATATATATAAATAAAGCAGATATTTTTATATGAAAGATTACTGTTTAGGCTATTTCCTAAATCTAAAATGCTTTTTGATTTAGTATAATAATTAACATAATAAATATGATTTTCTAATCTTATTAAATTTGTGTGTTTATAAACATTATCTATGTTTTAGCCTTAGACTTTATGTAAAAGGTATAGAGCAAAATAACCAAATAATAAAAATCGATATAAAATTATATAAATTTATGTTTTTTTGGAGTTCAAAGCTGATTAGATTATGTATCAGTGTAGAATTTTATATTTATTTTAAATGACTTCATTCATTTTAATACATCCTAGTTTTCTTATTTTATTATAAATTAAATATTCATACTTAAGTTTATTCGAATATATAATTACTCTTATTAATTACTACCTTGCATTTGACGGGTCAGGATCGTAAAAATAAATACTAAGTGGAATCCAAATAGCAGATGTTGTTATTAAATGCATTGCTAAACAAAGTAAAAACCAATAAATATTAAAGCAAGTCCGAGTTATTATCTCTATTCCAATAAATCCTGATACCAAACTTATCCAAATAATAAAAATAACCAAAAAGTGCTTGGTTGGAACAGAGTCATTGAAAAAGTTTCTTTTTTTATTAATTTTATATAATATTACCAAAATTATCCCAATAGTAATATTGTATATAAAACTTCCTATAAACGAATTAGCTAAATCCTTCATCTCAAACGAATTGCATTTTTCTTTCATTCGTTTATTATAAAATAAATTTACTAAGTACCCTATAGCAAATTGAATTAACATAATTGGCTGAATAAAAACACTTGCTTTTTTATANTAAAATAAATTTACTAAGTACCCTATAGCAAATTGAATTAACATAATTGGCTGAATAAAAACACTTGCTTTTTTATATAAATTTCTTAAATCTGTAAGATCTCTGAAGTAATGATCAATATTTTGTTTCTGATTAATAATCCGATGTATTATAATGGCCAAAAGAGTTGGTAAAGCTGCTATAATTAATAGGCCAATTAAATTATAATAACTAGTACTAAAGATTTTAGTCATACTGATTATAGTGAAAAATCCATTGTCTTTAACATAGAAATAAAGATTTTCTGAGTCAATTCTTGATGTAGAAAAAGTTTGATTATGTTTTTGATTAGAGAAACTTAAATAACGATAATCTGTATAAACATAGTCTTGACTTGTAACTTGGATTTTATAAGTTACGTTATTTGTTATTAGTTCAGGTTTAGCTAATGGAATATAAGAAAAATCAGATACTTTTTCAGCAATTTTGTATAGAAAAACCCCGAATTTAAAAGGATTTATATAAAAGTATAAAAAGTTGTATAGGTAATTTGCATCAAGTCCTGAAGTTTTGGCCAGTGATATTTTCATGTTTTTAAGTACAAAATTCGTTTGGTTTAAAACATT
This sequence comes from Stentor coeruleus, assembly GCA_001970955.1. Taxonomy (NCBI): domain Eukaryota; phylum Ciliophora; class Heterotrichea; order Heterotrichida; family Stentoridae; genus Stentor; species Stentor coeruleus. The sequence continues at coordinate 20,750 of MPUH01000811.1, read as the reverse complement.
TAAAGGCAACTGCCTGTATGCGATTTCAATATTATTCGAATAATTGCCAGATGAAAAAGGAAAAACTGTTTGGGACCAAAGATATGATAAAGCTAAATAAAATTCAGTAACTTCATATGAAATTTCCATTTGATTAAATACATTCATGATCTTTTGAAACTCTTGATTGTCTAAACTTTTATTATATTTTTTAACTACTTCAAGCGTGATGTTCATAATTTTTATTCCATAATCAGCATTGTTTAATGCACCAGTTTGAGAACAGATTTCTAAAAAGCTCAGAAAAGAATTAAAAGTCCCTTGGGTCATTTTGCTTGTTGTGAAATAAACTATGATTTTGTCTATAAATATAAAATAATCTGATGTTGATAAAATCTCTGGCATATAATATTTAAAATATGCTAACAAAGTATCAGAGTTTATAGTGCTAAGGTCTAATTGAGTATTGGAATTATCAGAAAACATCATTCGAGAATTTCTTATTATCGGACTTGTTATGTCAATCCACCCATAAAGATCAGCAACTCTTACTAGGACTAAATTTGTACTATCTTCTAAGATAATTTCAATGCTATTAGTATCTAATTCTGCTGTTAACCAAATTATAATATCTAAAGAAGGTTTATTTCCAAACTGATAAGTAAGCCGACTATTGGCAGAGCTGCAATTTACAACTGCAAGTTTCCATTTGTCATTTTGAAGATACTCTATAGTAAAATTAGAACATTTAGGAATTTCAGCAGTCTGCAATGGTGCCACAACTTTACCTATAGGATTTCCCTGCATAGCAGTCAAGGTTAAATTATATTTTGTCGAACTTGCTAAACACCAAGGAGGTATTTTTAGTATCAAATCATTAATATTTGTATTACAATTCTCTAAATATGGGTTAAACTCCCATAGATAATTTACATTATTATCATAATTTGCTATAGGATAAATAATAAGTTCTTGGCTTATTTTCACCATATCCATAATTGAATTTATTGTTATACTCCCATAATACCCACTATTTATTTGAATTGTAACTTCTTTTGTAGCTGATTTTTTAGTAATTTTATTTTGCGCATAGCATACAATAGTATAACTAACTGAAGCTTGTAATCTGTTTTTATCTATAAAAAATTCATTTGGTGTAGGGTTTGTGAATATTGTTTCATTTAAAGGACCTGAACAATATTGATTTCCATTAAAGCAGTTCCATTTGTATACAATATTATTTATGTCTGTAGAATTCGTTGTGGCTAAAACTTTTAAGTCAGTGTCAAGTCCTTGAATCCCATTCCATTTATCAAAAAACAAACCTAATTCATCAAAAAGGATTGTAATCTGAGTGTCTGAATATCCTATAATATCATTCATACCTATACCTGCACGGAAGACATATACTCCTGAATCAAGTTTTGAACCATCAATAAGAACCATATCATCTCTTTCTCTATTTTCTATCATTTCAATAGAATTTATAGCATTCCCTGATATAAGTTTGAAAAAATATTCAGTAATTGGCCCATCAATACCACAATTATCTATCAATATCGGCTTGAATTCAACAGTTTCAGATTTTGCCATTGAATAACTTTCCCCAAGGTTTGCGTTTACTATAATATGAATATCATCTGATACNATTGGCCCATCAATACCACAATTATCTATCAATATCGGCTTGAATTCAACAGTTTCAGATTTTGTCATTGAATAACTTTCCCCAAGGTTTGCGTTTACTATAATATGAATATCATCTGATATACTTATTGAAATAGTACTCATAGCTGAGGTGTTAAATGGTACATATTCAACATTTAAAGTAATAAGAATTTCATTATCTGTAAAACTAGCAGGGTCAAGTTCGATAGAATTAGTTGTAAAGATTTGATTCAAATTAGAAACTGTCCATAAGTAACTAAAGTTGTTATTATCAGGAACACATGAAACAAGAAATTTATTGTTTTGGCAGTTACCTCTAGGAACATTAGTTGGGGCTTTTATTACAAAATTTGGCTGAAGTTTTGGATATTTAATCGAAACAGAGACTATTAATTGTTCGGGGTTTTTATAACATTCGCCTTTATCTGGGGTTAAAGTGTTATCGATTTCTATAGGATCGTTGTTTGGGAATATAATATTATCAGCTTCAAGAATCATAACTGAATTCCCAACCCAATTACATGATTTTATTGGACCTTTTAAACTTGGAGGAAGGGATAACAAATACAAACAATCTAAAGCCCCTGCTTCTAAAACCCCAGTTGAGAAGCTTATTAATATTTTTTTATAGTCACTATCATAAAAAGCATTAATATTTTCAGCTTTAAAAGCTCTTATACAATAATCACACCTACCGTTTTTATATATAAAATCTTGATTGCATTCACATTGCATTGAGGTTTCGTTAAATATAGCATTTTCAATACACTCGCATTTATTAATCATATAATTATAAAAACTAAATTTTTTGCATTGACATTCTCCATTAACTAGTTCTGCATTTTTTATACTACAGTCTATTTCATAAACTGTGATAACTAAAGTTTGGGTGACAACATTTTTATAGTCCAACATTGTTGTTGCATTAACATAATAAGTTCCTAAACTTTGAAAACTTATTAGGAAAAATGCTTTATCAAGAATACTATCTGTAACAGTCTTCCCAATATATGATATCGGTGATATATCAATAAAAGTTTTAACATTGTTGACATAACTTTTATTATTATATCCAAGAAGATTGGTTGTAATCAAAATAATATTGTTAACTCTTATAGCATTATTTGTTGCATTTGTCGTTAAAGAAACATTATAAACTTTATCTGTCTCATAAATAGTAAAGTTAGAAGTGGTTATATTATTCATCCATTTGGACGCTGCATTTAAAACAAAGGTTCCTTCGTTTACAAATTTTAAATATTCGAAAATGATTTGCCCGTTTATTGTTGTACCATTGGAAGTTCCTTGGATTTCAATAGCAGGAGTAGTTGTCAATGTTATGAAAACTGGAGTTATTGGATCTTTTACATAATAATTAGGATCTTTAAACACTTCAACTATAACTGGATAATAAGTGTTATAATCAATAGGCTAAATAAAACTTACAATATCGCCATAAAAATTGATTCTCAAGTATCCTGTGATATTTACTCCAATAACTGCTGTATTAAACCCATCAGAAATAGCTGTAAAACTATATCCTGCATAATTGTTTAATATAAGGTTATTAAATACAGCAACTCCATTAACAAACATTGTTGAAATAGTCACATTATTACTTTCAGTACTGGAAATAGTGATTTGAGCCGGTGATTGTTCTTTAATATCGATTTTTGTTGTATTTGGTTCAAAAGCTTGCATTTTTATACTATATACTTCATTAGTCTTGATTATCTGCTTTGAAGGGTCATTGTCATTTAGTATTAAACTCATATTTTTACAGCTGCTTGTAATGTTTACTCGGCTTATAGCGATTTGATGCATTGATATAATTCCAAATGCATCTGCATGCATAAGATAGTTAGTCATGATTCTAAGTGTCTTATATCCTGTTGTTGGGTAAGAAATATTGAATTCAGCCAACCCATTCATTTGATCAGCAATATTAGTATAAGTTATCTTTTCTCCTTCAAAGTCATCTATTGTTATAGGGGAGTCTAAAGAATATCCATTTTCATCTGTATATTGAACTTTTAAATTGAAATCATGGTTAACTAAAACCCAAAACTTGTCAATTTGCCTGTTGATTTTGAAATCATTTCCATAAATAGTTGTTATGTATAGAGAATTACCCCTAAAACCTTTTGCAGCAAAGCTCACTGAGCAAAGATTGAAATCAGGGCACACACAAAGGACTTGAAAATATGTCCTCCCATATGATGTGACTTCCATTACGCTTGAGGAAAAAAAGGTACATTGGCCATCATGATAAGGACGAATTTCAACATTATTATAAGGCAGCAGGTTTCCATATTGATCAACAGTTATGACTACTATTGGAAATAATCCTTGAAGGCTATCACCATAGTCAACTATAACCTTATGAGCTGAGACAATACCAAGAACAAACAAAAGAAGTCCTTGCATTTATGTATTATTATATTAATGGTGATACATAAATTAGATTATTTAAATGCTTATTGGATTTCTGATAAGTTTATATTTTGCATGCTAACATATGTATTGCTTCATCAAGCATGAAAATTTTATAGGAAAAATGGTGATATTAGAGGATTATGTTAAGGTTTATTTTTGATTTTATATAGAAAAAAGCTTATAGACTGGGAGAAAGAGGATTTTAACTTGAGATATGTATATTGTAGAGATATTGATATAAGACATTCTAATTATATATGCAACAAATATTGGATATGGAATTTTTAGAATGGTAATTTCGGTATTATATAAACGATTTAGGTTTGGTTAAAAAAATAATAAAAGCTATGTGGAATAAGTACAAAACTTGTATAAAATATGCTTTGCTGTATTTAAGTTTTATGATGCAAAATAAAATATTAAATTTGTTAATAGAATAGTTTATATAGGCATTGTTTGGTTTATTTTGATGCTAATATAGGCTTTTAAATGATATAAAGACAGTGTATTTCAAAATATTATTATGGCATACTTTTTATATAGACAAAATTAGAAAATTTGCCTTTTGTTTGTAAAAGATAAATATTAGATTTTAGATTGAAATATTTTTAATATTTAAGTATACTTAAAGATATCAAATGAACTTTTCTCTTTCTTGAAATCTTAGTTTTATGTAAGCTAGGATGAAATGTGATGGAAAAAATCATCAAAAAGTTTAAACAATATTTAATAAAAAATGTTTATAAAATACTCAATTCTTATACCAAAAGCGATATGTTTCTTATAAGAAAATAAAAAAAGCAATAGCATAATCTGTATTTTTATTTGTGGTGATATAAAAATATTAAGAAATACTACAAGCTAAACTAATAAAAATAATTTCCATGTAAAAATAAGCAAATAATCCTAGCTTAAAAAACTTCAGTATATGCTAAAACTAAACCTAGAATAAAATTCTTTATAATACACTAATATAATCTAAAATATTATTTCCCTTCTATAAATCTTAATTTAAAAAGTATTAATATAATAAACTTTATCTCATCTAACTTTTTCACAATAACAAACATTTCCCTTTAAAGAATTTAATTATTATTAATTAAGATATCTAATAATTCAACTATACATTAAAATTTAAACTTAATTCAATATTTTATTCTAAATGATCTAAAAAATGTATCTTGGCTTTTATAGATGATATAATCAAATTATCAACACTTGCAGTTTTCTCAATAGCCCCAATCGATGTGGGAAACGGTAGCAAGCATACTTCTTTTTTCCTAGCAATCCCTTCAATCTTCTGTGTTGTTTCCTGTACTTTCTTTAAATTCTGTATAATATCCCCTCCTGATTGAAAGCTTTTTTCCATAATACTTTCTAAAAGCATACTATCTGAAGATACATCTTTATGATTATCCCTATATTTCCTTCTATCTTCTAAATAATTAATAGGGTGAGGTTTTTTTGGCTCTTTAGGTTCTGGGACCATATTATTTTTAGGGTATTTATGTGGTACCCATTTAGAATTTGGTGAAACATCAACTGATAGATTGTTTTGGTCAATTTTTGACTTAGATTTTATTGTTGTGTCCGTAGCAGTTGGGCTTTTATGCAAACTTGGTGCATGAAACTCTTTTATAAGTTCAGAATACTTTGTTTGTTTTTCTATCAAATTCTTTCTTTCTTGAAGTTTTTTATTTCGAGCTTCTTGTTCTAGTTTCTCTTCTTCCATTAGTCTTAAAGCCCAAACATTAGGTGTTACGCTTAGCAATTGAAGGCTTTTATCCGCATTGCTTGGCTTATGGATTATTGATTTTTTTGTTTTTCCTTTTACTGAATTATACCAACTCATGTGGTTTTTGATGTTTTGGAGCTGGGATGGCATAAAGTAGATACTGCGTTTTTTTAACTCTTCTTTACGTTTTTCCAGCTCAGGCATCATGATTGTATTTTTATAGTTTTCTTCAATTTTTATATACAAAGGCTTTTTCTCTATTTTAAAAGAACTTTCTGATTGAGCTTTTTTCAACTCTTGCATTTGCTTGTAACGTTGCTCTTTTTTCTCACGAAGCCTTTCTAGTTCTTCTTGTCTTCGTTGCTCCCTTTTTTCCTTTTCTTGTTCTAGTTGGTATAGTTCCCATTCTTTTACTTCTTCGATTTTCTTTTTGATTTTCTCGCTTTCGCTTTTGAAAAAAATCTCTGTTTGCTTTTGAAGCTCACTGAATTTCTTCATTTTCAATGAAATTGCTTCAGTTTTCTCTTTTTCGCTTTCGAAAAATTGTTGCCTTATGGTCTTATTATGAAGTTTAGGGCGTTTTGTTATTTTTTCTAAGGTTTTTAAGCTGTCAATGCTTTGAGATACGTAGCTTAGCTTTTCTTGGAGGTCTTTTTTCATGTTTTCTGCATCTTTAAGCTTTTTTTTACGTATGTTAACTTCGATATCTGCAGGATTGAGATAGTCTTTTAGTTGAGGAATTAGGTTGTTTATAGTTATTTCTTTGTATATGATGGGAAGCTTGACTGTAAAGGAGTTTTGAGATTGGAAAGAGTCAAAAATTTTGGTATTTGAAGACTGGACTTTGGAATTTATATCTTCTAAAAAGTCTTTGGTTAGGTTTAATTGTCCTGTTTGTTTTGAGAAATAGTTTTTAAGCATAATACTAATATTTAATATCATAAAGAAATACATTAGGGTTATATTAATGCCATAGTGCTTTAACTTCATATCAAAAACCTAATCATCAAGTTTTTCTCTAAATAAAATTTTCTCTGCAACTTTTTCTAAAAATTAATCTCAAGACTTCTGATAATTAAATTACAATATAATCTTATATTAATTTATACCATATAAAGCATGCAAGGATATGTCAAATATTTTCCTATAAATGTTTATTTAACTAATCTAATTAGACTTATAAGATATTATTCAGCTATAAATTTTTGTAACTAAATAATACTTATAATAGTAAATAAGTTTGCTATAAACTTACTATCAGTCAGTAATGATAATAAATCTAGTATTGGCCTGCTAAAATATCAAAAAAATATTATAGCTAATTGGATTTTTACATTTTAAATAAACTTTTTCACATAAATATCTCATCCTCAAAGAATACTTAAGCGCATTTGCTCATTTTAGAATAATAACAAAAATTTTGGTAATACTGTAAAGGGTAGAGTAAATTATAAACTTATTTTTATATGAACTTTTAATTAACACTAACATTATGAGATTAATCTAAAACTATAGTTCTTATAACTCCAATTTACAATGAAATATAATCAAATTTCTCAAGAAAAAGTGAATTCAAGTCAAAAAAAAACTTAGCATCATAAAATTTATGAATTCTAAATTTTAATATCAAAAAAACCTAATCAAAAGTTATTACTTCTGATAGTTCCAATAATCATCATATAAACTTATACAATAAAAACATGCAAACAAATTAAACGATTTTTTTCTAAAATGTTTATTTAACTAAGCTAAGTAAACCAGTAAGGCACTAAGCATTCCTACTAGTAAATTCACTCCACTTGAAGTAGTATTCGTCCATGTAAAGTTATAAGCAACAACATCAGCATCTGCTAAGCAATATAAGGTACTAAATTAATTGAATTAGGTTTCTAATTTAAATATTAACTACATAAAGTAATTAAAAATAAAATAAATGTTTTATTATCAAACTGTATAAATTTTCATTAAAAACTTATTTTTAAATAGTGTTATTCACTTCTTCATTGAAAACATTTGATTTTCTTAAATGAAATTCAGAATCATATTTAAAAGCCCTAGAAATTATATTAAAACTAAAATTTTAATCAAAAAGAAAAACTAGTGCAGGACAGATAAAAATTTCTTCTGAATTTTATTATAGATTTATAAACATATATAGGTGATAATTAAGATAAATATTTTATACTTAGAAATAGTTTTGGTACTTTTGATATTATCAAAAGCAAATTAAGTACTTCTAACTTTTGAAGCCAAAAAAAGTGATCACTTTGGCATTTTTTCTCAATACATAAATGATTTTTATATCGAATTCGAAAAAATTTGAGTAAATCCCTTAGCAATTATATATTTTATCCAGAGCATAATTTATACAGCCTTCAATTTTTCAGGAGTATAAGACTATCTTTTCATTGGGTATTTAATATAAAAGTTCTAATTACAAAATAAATACAACTTTTTATCCTTTTTCAAAACTAAAATAGACAGTCTGAAAACTTTTTCCTAAAAAAAGTACTCATAAAATACCCTATAGGCGCCCAAAATTAATCTTACAATAGATATACACAAAGCCTACAAGAATAAAAACAGAAAAGCCTGGACTTAGTCTTAAAACTTGAAAAAAATTATATATATAAAAAAATCAAAATTTTAAAACTTTTATGCAAAAGGCAGAGTTTGTAGTAAATAATATATAAGCATAAAATAGCTCTGACAATACTAAATATCAAATAAAAAATTAAAGATTTCAATTAGGATTTAAATTTAGAAAAAAGGGGGAAATCGGTATAAATAATAATAACTAAGATATGAAATTGAAGATTTTTGAAGCAAATATAAAACTTAATGACATGACTTATTATTGAATCTAGAATAGATCAGGTTAAAATTTTTAAAAAAAAAAATTTTTTTTGGCTAACTTTAAAATTGGACTAAAAGATATTTAGCATAAAAATGGAAAAAACTATACTTTAGAAAGAATATAAGTAAATAAAAGCTTAAATAGTATTAGGCTTTGCTATGCAAAATATTAAAATAAGCACAAATGCTAAAAATTACTTTAATTATATGAGAAATTTAGTTTAGGTAGATACTTTAGGAGAAGCTCTGATATATATATTATAAGAATAAAACTAAAAGTTTTTTATTGTCTTTTTAAGTTTATGTATAAATTTTTTAATATAAAGTATGATACATATAAGATATATGGAAGAAGAATTAATACTTTAATATCTAATATTAGCTAGACAAGTAATAAATGGATGATACCCAGAAATTGGCAACATCTCAATCAAATTTTCTCTGCAGTTTTTTTCTAAAAATTAGTGACTAATATTAATTAAATTACAATATAATCTCATATTAATTTATATCAAGTATATGCCAAACATTTTCCCATAAATATTTATTTAACTAATCTGATTAAACTAATAAGACATTATTCAGATATAAATTTTTATAACTAAATAATGCTTATAATAGTAAATAAGTTTGCTATAAATTTCTATCAGTTAGTAATGATAATAAATCTAGTCAATAAAAATCTTAGCATCATAAAATTTATACTCTAAATTTTAAATCAAAAAAACCTAATCAAAAGTTATTACTTCTGATAGTTTAATAATCATCATATAAACTTATACAATAAAAAATGCAAACAAATTAAACGATTTTTTTCTAAAATGTTTATTTAACTAAGCTAAGTAAACCAGTAAGGCACTAAGCATTCCTACTAGTAAATTCATTCCACTTGAAGTAATATTCGTCAATACAAAGCCATAAGTAACAACATCAGCATCTGCTAAGCACTCAGGTAAAATAGGATAATTGTTACATACAGTGCAAGTTGTATTATAATTTCCAAAAACTGTAACATCAGTATAGTTCCAAGTCCAAGAATCAGAATCTCCTGAAGCATAGTTTATTACTTGATAGCTACTAGCAACACTTCCAGTTCTTTCATAACCATAATAAACATAATAAGAGGATTCAGTATAGTTACCATCTAGGTTATATTCAGTAACACAAGCAAAAGATCCATCCATGCCAATAGTGAAATTGAAAGTTACAATATATCCATCATCAGAAAAAGCACTTGTTGTAAATGATGGGGTTGGGTACATGTCTGTAGTAACTGTTCCTGATGAAACTGTAAAAGCTGCAGCTATTCCTTGAGCTGCTAGATTAGTAGCAAGATCTGTAGTGCTCATTGCATTAACTGTATCAGTTGGGGTAATGCTTGAAGTTACAGTAGCAAGGATTAATGTTGAAGCAATACTACCAAATCTTCGTGAAAATCCTTTGTAGTCAGTAACTCTGCCCTTGGCAATGCCCATAGTTTGAGCTTCACTCAATTTGATTTTATCGTAATCACCTGATGTAAGAACATCGGCAAAGTCTAGTTCGACAAAGCATGGTGGCGCAAGGTCTGATGTTGATTGAGTATCTTCTGCATATACTGGTGTATTTCCTGAAAAGTTATCAGCCCAAGCTGCTGCAGTAAAGGATGTTGCGGCTATTAAATTATCGAAAGACATAACTGTAGAGCTACCTTGAGGTACAAGGGTAATTCCGAAGAAACATACCTCACTAGCGAGTGACAATACTTCAAAGGTGTAATATGCCCAATCATCTACTATTTCTATTTGGCTCTTTTCTTCATCCCAATAAGCGAATTGGTCATAAATTGTGGTTTGGTTTCCAGAAACACTTCCGACTAATGGAGCAGCATATGCATTAATTGTTTCATATGAAGTCCAGTTACTATCCATATTATATAAATCTGTAGATACTAAAGCCCAATAAACAACAGAGTCATAGCCAACATCAACGTTCAAATTAGCTTCAGTCTGGCTAACAATTTCTAATGCTACAGTAATGGTAGGGGCATCATTAGTAATAGTATCAACTGTGAAACTTCCAGTGCTAGCAATAGTGAATGAATCAGCATCATCGCCTGAAAGGGTATATGTGAAATCATATGAAGTTCCAATAGCAGTAGCAGTCGTCAACCTAAATATAAGTGCATAACAGTATCTATATTTGTAAATATAACAGGGTTAGGTGAAAAAGTAATATTACTTGTTGCAGTTACTAATTTAAAGTTAACTTCAAGGGTAGTGAAAGGAGTAACTCCACCGAGATCAAGTCCTATTGGGAAAGTGCCTAAGCCTGGTACAACATTTGAGATTGTGTCAACTGTGACTGAAATTTGATTGCTCATAAAAGATTGAATTTTAGTCTTTGGAGGTCTACCATAGTAGTCAGAGCCTGTGACAAATGGATCTTCTTTAATTGCCCATGAAATGTAATAGAAACCATCAAAAGCTGTAGGAGGAACTCCAACTCTGAAGTAAGCCTCAGGATAATCCCAAGTTAAGGTATAACTTCCTCTATCACTGAATTGAAGAATTTTGTCTATGTCATCAGTTGCTGTCACATCTACTGAATATGCCCATAGCATACCATCTTGAGTATTAATAGTATAGAAATCTGAAAATGTTCCTTGAGTTACAATCAAATCTTTGCCATCATTAACAACAAGTGGTTCCCAAGTTGCATAATAATATCCTGTATAAGCAGCGTTAAGGTTATTGTAGCTGATAGAATCAATACTTGTAGCAGTTGAAACATCTGATTGAATGCCGATGAAAGTGAATTTCCCAGTCCAGAAATCGTAGATTTCAAAATTATCTGAGTGCACGTTATCAAAGTAGTCATCGCCTCTAGTTAGTCCATCAAGAGGCTCAGAAATATCTGAAATTGTGAAAAATGACCAATAATCTGAAGAAAAGGCAGTAGCAGATACAATAGGAAACGATACAAAGTTGTCGATAACTGTGCATGAGGTGCCGCTTGCAACAAATTCACTTGGAGTATCAGTTTCGTATGTAGCTGAACAAGTAACACTGCCAGGGTTATAGAGGGCTAAGTCATATGGGTAAGGGAAAATGATGACAATTTCTGAGTTGGCATCATAAGTACCATCAATTAAAGCACTGAAATCAAGCTCTGTAGCATCAGCTGGTACTGAGTCATGACTTACATAGAATAAATCAATTCCAGAATCTGGGATATCTGAATAGCTTGCTTTAATAGAATACTCAGGTGCAATAACCAATGCGATTGTTGAGTCAACTATATAAAGATTCCAATCAGCAGTTGCTAGATTTGCATTATCTATATAAATTGAGAAATCAATAGCTGTTCCTGATGTTATAACACCAACACCAGCACATGTTATTAACCAATGCTCACCATAACAATAAACTTCATTAGAAAGACTACTAACAACACTATAGTAACTAACATCAGGATTAGCTTCAAATTGAACATATGGACCTGGATGAGCATCATATCCTAATGGTGCTTCAAAGCAGAAGAACCAATCTGCAGTTGTATCAGCAGATAATGTGAATGAAAATGTATGCCAAGATGATATACCTGCATTATTGTATTGAACTGTTACACTTGATGCGCTTACAGTATCAGTTGGTGCAACAACATAGGTTAAAGTTTTCAAGGTTGCATCAGCTGCATCATCTTGAAGAATTGTTGCTCCACCGTATGTTGCGGTAAGCATAAAAGCTGAGCTTGTAGCGACTTGACCAAGGTTAAAGGCAAGATCTTTTCTAATAGTAACTACTGTATTAGCAGCAATGTGTGTGTTAGTGGTAATAACTAGTTTTCCAGAGGCAACTGAAGCTGACTCAAAGCCTACGGTACACCATGTATTTTCATCAGCAATATCATCAGTAATAAAGGTTTCACCTTGAATTGTTATTACAGTGCCAGCTGGAAGAATTTGAGCACTCTTGAATGACATTTCAAATTGAACTGCAGTTGAACCTTGAACATCAGGGAACACATAAACATAACTAATTCCTGATTTAGATGGGTCAACACTCAATGTATAAGTAGTTCTAGTAGAATCAGTTCCCCTAGTGGCGTCAACAAAATTAAATATATCACCAGCAGTTGAAGTTACATAAACGCTTTCAAACCCTGCATAAACAGCTGGAAAAACATCACTAACAACAGGCACAGGCACACTATAAACTGTTATTGTAACAGAAGTACCAGATGGTATCGCAGTGGTTATTTTTCCATTAGTACTATCAGCAATTGAATCGAAAGTATTGCCTGGCATAGTTCCTGCGGCACTATAGTAATTTCCTGCTACTATTTCCCATTCAAGGTCATTGCCTTGATACTGAGATCCGATTGTGGCTGTAAAGCTGATATCCGATAAAGCATAGACTACACCTGGAAGTGTAAATGTAAGGCTTAGGTCTATAGTTTGCTGAGTTGCACCCAAACCTGTTGCTGATAAAGGACTTAAAGATACTGAGGTTAAAATTGCTGAATCGCCCATTGTTACTGCTATTTGGACATCAACATGATTTTCGCAATAGCCCATTATTGTGTGTGAATATAAGTGAATATTCGCTGTAGCTGCTTCAAACCAAGGAATTGTTACGCCGGTTATAATAAATTCAGTATGTTCTGTGTAAATGGCACTGCTTGCATAACCTGATAAGAATTTGTAGCTTGGATCTGTTGATGATAAAATAGTCAAGGTTGCTGCAGAGTTAACTTGAGAAGCACCTGCTAGTTTTAGAGTTGCAGAGGATGAAAGGAAAAAGCCATAATCGAAAGTTACGCCAACCACTCCAAAACTAACAAATGGACTAGTCACAGAGAATTGGAAGTTGCTTATTTCAGCTGAAGTAGATTGTGAATCAGCAGTATCAGTACCGAAAACAGCATCTGGAGCAACAGGAGCAGAAGGGAAGCCAGTGATTGTTACAGAAGTAGCTTCAGATAAAATAAATTCTGCTCCATCATCTGTTCTAATTGAATATAAAGTTGCAGTGAGGTCATAAGTCTTTGTGACAACAAAAGAAAGTAGAGGGATAAAAATATCAGTTTCAGCTGAAGGAACTGATGAGCCGTACTCTAATACTAAATGTGTTTTATGAGCAGTTGTATCAGTTGAATCATATTCAATAGTTAAAGTATTTCCTGCACCAGCTCCTGATGAAGGATAGACTGAGCCAGAGGCAAGTCCACTTCCAAAGTCTCCTCCAATTGAAGTATCAGTTGTTACTATAGTAAAATCAACATAAGCTGTAAAGCCTGTTGCAGGAGCGTAAGCAAAAGTTGTCCATGCTAACTTACCTACTGCACCAGGAATACCTGCATTTAAGCATGCTGGTGTGAGAGCTACAGTTGCTGAGGCTGAAGCAAAATGCATTGGCTTAGAATAATAATAAAACACAGTAGAAACTGTCATAGAAACTGTTACTTCATGCATTGAATAAATACCAGTAGCAAAGTTAGGCATTGCAATAGTGCCAGCTATACCAGTAGCAAAGTTAGGCATTGCAATAGTGCCAGCTATACCGACAGTAGTTCCTGAGGCAACAACAACACTTATATGGTTAGATGCAGTGTAAGTGTTAACCAAGGTAATTGCCACTTTTCCTGTTGTTATGGTAGCCATAGCTGAAGAAGTAGTAATTCCAGTAGTCCAGTCAACAGTTGCAGCATCTACATTTGTACCTGGGTACATTCCTTCACTAGTTGTTCCAAAAGCAACATCAAAGTCGCATGCAGTTGCAACTTTTTGAATTGGTAAGTTTACATTTACTACTTGGTTTGCCGTTAAAGCTGCAGGAGATAAAAAATCTAAATATAATCCATATGCATTAGAATCACCCGCGATAGCTGTTTGCGAAGCTGCTACATTATTAGTCAAAGGCGTAAAGTAAATATTTGGCTCAGTAAGCAAAGCTGAAACTGTAGAAGCTTGAAGTGTTAAGCTTTTAGCAGATGCTAAGCTGTCTAGAGTTTTTCCACTGTATGTGGTTGTTATAGTTGATACTGATGCCGTTGAAAGTGAGTTTGAGAAATGTGTAAGCGTGTAAACATTAACAACAGAGCTTGCTGGTAGAGTCGCATCTGCATTAACAGTGCATGTTACTTCTGTAGCAGAACTCACAACGCAAGTGATACAATCTAAATTGTCACTGTTTATAAATTCAAGATAAGTAGTACCATCAGCAGTTTGTTTTACCTGATCTTGATCTGGATTATAGGCTATATCATCAATAGTTACTCCCGTATAATCGATAACAATAGTCCCTCCTGTACCAATTTCATGAGTAATAGTAAAAGTAAGGGTCATATAAAGAACTGAGTTTTTAGCAATTTTAGCAATATCAATATTTCCATTAGAAGGAGTCCATGAACTAACAGTAACAGCGCCAGCAGTAATAGCAGCTGCTGGTGTGCTTCCAATATATCTCTGTAACATAGTAGCAGTTCCAAACCTATAAGCTTCAACTGCCCAAGAATAACTGTTACCAGATTTCACATAAGGAGGGTTAGTAAATCCGCTAATTGAGAAGCAGACAACTAAATCACTAGCGACAGCATCATCTATGCCATAAATATAAACTCCTGTAATAGTTCCATCATCAGATTTAGCAACTTCTAAACCTGTAGTGTTAAGATATGGAGTTGCTGTTGAAGTATCTGTAGTATCCCAGATTAACGATGGTGATTTAATTCCGAAATTGTTATCAAAGTCTACATAAAAGTAGTCGCCTGGATATAGATTTCCATTAAGGGTGAAAGTGAACTGAAGAGTTGTTGCGGCTGAGGCAACTAAAGATCCTCCAGTATTAGTAACCACTAAGGAGTTAGAGACTCCTGTTGGTGCTGAGTCAAGTATTGCAATGAACCCAATACTTTCGCGTGATGCAAGAATTTGACCAGTAGCTGATTCTCTTACGACAAGTGAAATAGGTCCGTAAGTACCAGCAGCTGGCAAACTTGCAACAGAAAACTCAAAGATGTTATCTTTAATTTTTGGTTGATCAGCGTCGAGGGTTATATGGTAAGTATTTGCAAATCCAAGATCAATTTCAACATAATCGCCAACTACGAGATCAGTTAGAATATTGCATTTCACATATACTGATGCGCTATCGCCATAATGATTGCTTGAAAGGACTACAATGTTAGACACCCAGTCATGAGGCCAGTGAATATCTAATGGATCTAACATTTGGTCAAAGCTCTCGAATAAAGTTCCGGATACACTAAGTAATAAAAGTGCGAAGAACATTTGGTAAAGATTTAAAAAAAAATGTGCCTTTTATACTGGGGGGGGGCGGAAAATCGTCCCCTTGATATTTTCATTTTTACATAAATGTTCTGCAATTGCACGAGTTGGGAAATCCAGGATGGGGGTTAAATTATAATAATAAAGATGAGGGTTTGCTAATTTTTGTTGAGCTAGAAGAATATGAAAAATCTTAGTACTAGGGTATAATATTAGGTTAGAAGTTCTTAAATATTGATCTTTTAGGCTTGATAAGCTTTTTTGTCTTTTGTTTTTCTCTGAAAAGTACATCGAAAAAAGTTGATTTTTTTATTACACGAGAAAGAGAGTAAAGGTAGAGATTTGGAAAAATTCCCACATGTTGTACCTTAATACTTATTTTCAAAGCAAAATTTTACCTGCAAAGTCGAAATTATTAGAGTGTAAAAAAGGATAAGAAACTTTTTTCTGAATCATGATGGTAAGCTATAAAACTACCTTAAGCATGATAATGCTTTAACTAACTTTTATTTAAAATTTCAGCTTTTAGATTGCTTTAGATAATTAACTCAACAAATCCCTAAAAATCTAAAATTCAAAAAATCTAAAGATTAAAGCATGAAGCAATAACAGATTTTTGTATATAAACTCATTAGCTTATAATAAACTTGTACGGAAAAAAGCAAACATTATGTATAAGTGATAGTTGAGAAAAATTGCATATACTTAAAAATAACTTTAACATAGGTGATATTAAGAGCTTAATTCTAACTTTATGTCTAGAGTCAACAGGCTTAAAATCATATTTTGACTATATTATTATTGTAGTCAACTAATAAAGTGATAAAGACTTGAAAATATATAATTTGATATAAAAAATGAATAAAAGCAAACTTTTTTTTTAAGTTACCAAAAGCAAATCATGAATAACTAATAGTGAAATACTATAATATAACTTATAAACTGCTGAATAAAACGATTTTTCGATTTTTTCCGGTTTTTTTAAATCTTTGAGTTTCATGGACAGTTTCTTATTTCCTAATTTAGTATAGTTACCTACTAGTGATGTTTTCTGTCAAGACCAAAATTACTTTTTGCTTGAAAAAAAATGGAAAATCTGAGTCAAGCTGATATTTCAGCGATTTTTTTTCCATGAAAATTTTTCAGCAAGGAAAAAATTGCATATCATAAGCTAATTATCAAAGGAATATTCACAGTGATTTTCTTTGAGATCAAAAAAAGAGGCCATCTTGGTATTTTTTGTCGAAACATAAATGATTTTTCTGTCGCATTTAAAAAGTTTCGACCAAGCCATTGAACCTTTATAAATAATTTTAATGCAGGGCATAATTCATACTGCTATCAGCTTTTTTAGAAATGCAAAATTAGCTTTGCCCTAAGTGTTTTTAGATTAAAAGCGTCAACCTCTATGTAAAATAAGGCCTTATACCTTTTTTGGAAAAAAAAAATCTAGTCTAATCAATCTTTTCCTAAAAAAGCATTCATAAACACTCAGCAGACGCTAGAAATTAGTTTTACAATAGACATACTTAAAATCTATAAGAATTCAAGCAAAACATTGCTGTGCTCAGCCTAAAAATTCGTTGAAAATTTTTATAAAAAGAATCAAAATTTTAAAACTTTTTACTTAGAAGGCAGAATTTGAAGTAAATGGTACATCAGCATAAAAACACCTTGGCAATACTTAATGTTAAATAAAACATCAAAGATTTCAGGTAGGATTTAAATTCAGAAAAAAGGGGAAAACTGGTGTAAGGACTAACAACCAGGACATGAAATTGATGATTTTTAAAGCAAATTTAAAGCTCAATCATACATCTTGTGCTTGGGTTTAGAATCAGACAAGATTAAAATTATAACCAAATAATAGGGTTTTTCGTCTAACTTTAAATAGGCTTAAAAGATATTTAGTACAAAAAGGGAAAAAAGAAATTTTAAAGGAATAAGTAGAGTCGAATTTAAATAATTCTAGGTTTTGTTATGAAAAAGATTTAAATTAAGCATAAGTGTTAAAAGTTATTACGATAATTATTTTTATGAATTTTGTTAATAAAAGTTCTCTATGAAGAATAGTGTTGATATATAATTATATATTTTATCCAGAGCATAATTTATACAGCCTCAAATTTTTCAAGAGTATAAGACTATCTTTGCACTAGGTATTTAATATAAAAATTTGAATTACAAAGTAAATTAAACTTTTTATCATTTTTCAAAACTAAAATAGACAGTCTGAAAACTTTCTCTTAAAATAAGCACTCATAAAATACCCTATAGGCTCCCAAAATTAATCTTACAATAGATGCACACAAAGTCTATAAGAATAAAAGCAGAAAAGCCTGGGCTTAGTCTTAATTCTTGTTAAAAATTATATATATAAAAAATCAAAATTTTAAAACTTTTTATGTAGGAGGCAGAGTTTGAAGTTAATAATATATAAGCATAAAATAACTCTGACAATACTTAATATCGAATAAAAAGTCAAAGATTTCAAGTAGGATTTAAATTTTGAAAAAAGGGGGAAATCGATGTAAGAACTAATAACTATGATATGAAATTGAAGATTTTTGAAGCAAATATAAAACTTAATAACATGACTTATTATTAAGTTTAGAATAGATCAGGTTAAAAAATTTAAAAAAAAAAAATTTTTTTTGGTTAACTTTAAAATTGGACTTAAAGATATTTAGCATAAAAATGGAAAAACTATACTCTAGAAAGAATATAAGTAAATAAAAGCTTAAATAGTATTAGGCTTTGCTATGTAAAATATTAAAATAAGCATAAATGTTAAAAATTACTTTAATTATATGAGAAATTTAGTTTAAATAAGCATAAATGTTAAAAATTACTTTAATTATATGAGAAATTTAGTTTAGGTAGATACTTTAGAAGAATCTCTGATATATGCCTTATAAGAATAAAACTAAAAAATTTTATTGCTTTTTTAAGTTTGTGAATAAAATTCTAAATATAATCATAATTTAGAATTTAAAAATACTTATTACTAATTTCCTTATGCTTGCTCACAGAATACTTTAAGGCTATAATCAAACTTTATTGCTTGGCTTTAAAAATTCTAATTTTTATATTTAAAACCATTTATCAGGAGGTTAAAACAATTTTTTAAACCTTGATTATTTTGGAGCTGGCACTAAGAAAATAACAGTGAAAATTCATTTTATAGCATACACTTAGTTAAAAGTGCATAATCTATTTTATATCTAAATACTCTAAAGTTTACATTTGTCAATTCAAATAAAATATGTTTTACCAAAATATCAAGTAAAGAAATTGATTATAACTGGGCTTACTCCCAAAGAAATACTTGAGCAAATTTACTTATTTAAGTATAATAATAAAATTTTTAGTGATACTGTAAATGGTGTAGTAAATTACAAACTTAATTTTATATGAACTTTTAATTAGCACTAACATTAAGAGACTAATCTAAAACTATAGTTCATATAACTTCAATTTACAATAAAATATAATTAAATTTCTCAAGAAGAATCACATTCAAGTCAATAAAAATCTTAGAATCATAAAACTTATGAACTCTAAATTTCAATATAAAAAAACCTAATCAAAAGTTATTTCTACTTATAGGTTAAATAATCATCATATAAACTAAACTTATACAATAAAAAAAAATACAAAAAAATTAAACAATTTTTTCTAAAATGTTTATTTAACTAAGCTAAGTAAACCAGTAAGGCACTAAGCATTCCTACTAGTAAATTCATTCCACTTGAAGTAGTATTCGTCCATATAAAGCCATAAGTAACAAAATTAGCACCTGCTAAGCACTCAGGTAAAATAGGATAATTGTTGCATACAGTGCAAGTTGTAATATAGTTTCCAAAGACTGTAATATCAGTATAATTCCAAATCCAAGAATCAGAATCTCCTGAATCATAGCTCCCTATTTTATGTTCATTAGCTACACTTCCATTTCTTTCATAACCATAATAAACATAATAAGAGGATTCAGTATAGTTATCATCTGGGTTATATTCAGTAACACAAGCAACGGATCCATCCATGCCAATAGTGAAATTGAAAGTCACAATATATCCATCATCAGAAAAAGAACTTGTTGTAAATGATGGGGTTGGATACATATTTGTAGTAACTGTTCCTGATGAAACTGTAAAAGTTGAAATTATTCCTTGAGCTGCTAGGCTATTGGCAAGATATGCAGTGCTCAATCCATTAACTGTATTAGTTGGGGTAATGCTTGAAGTTACAGTAGGAAGAATTAATGTTGAAGCAATACTACCAAGTCTTCGTGAAAATCCTTTGTAGTCAGTAACTCTGCCCTTGGCAATGCCCATGGTTTGAGCTACACTCAATTTGATTTTATCATAATCACTTGATGAAAGGACATCGGCAAAATCTAATTCAATAAAGCATGGTGGTGCAAGGTCTGATGTTGATTTAGTATCTTTTGCATATATTTTTGCATTTCCTGAAAAGTTGTCAGCCCAAGCTGCTGCAGTGAAGGATGTTGCGGCTATTAAATTGTTAAAAGATATAACTGTAGAGCTACCTTGAGATACAAAGGAAATTCCGAAGAAACTTAGATTACTAGCGAGTGTCAATATTTCAAGAGTGTAATATGTCCAATCATCTACTATTTCTATTTGGCTCTTTTTTAGATCCCAATTAGCAAATTGATCGTAAATTGTGGTTTGATTTCCGGAAGCACTTCCGACTAATGGAGCAGCATATTTATTAATTGTTTCATATGAAGTCCAGTTACTATCCATATTATATAAATCTGTAGATACTAAAGCCCAATAA